>JARPMJ010001157.1:0-183605 GCA_033366665.1 Phoxinus dragarum | reverse complement strand
AATTAGAACTTGAAGATGTTTTCACGTTTTTTGTTTAAAGGTTGTTGGATCAACATTGGCAAAAAAAAATTATCTGCAGCCATATTTCATGAACTTGGATTGTTTAGTTTGGCCAACCACCAGTTTTTAGACAAGAGGTGATCAGTCTTTCTTTTCCAAAATTAGAGTTTGCAAAATTACTTTTCAAATTAGACCAATTCTACCTTTTTATGTGACTTTTAAAAGTTACGACCAGTCTTGAAAAAACAAAAAGAAATGAGATGACTAACTTGTTAAGACTAGTCTGAACAGACACATGCCACGTTTCAGTTTGACATCAAAAATCGAAAAATAAATAAAAATATATAATTTTCCTCATATTTTGGAGGACATGACTAGGCCATTTTTTGACAGACTCGCTCGTTGCTTGAAACCCCTTCCAATGGCTGACGCCCGTTTGTGAATATAAATAAGAACTGTTGACGTGGCCCTGCAGCCGACCAATAGCGAAGACTTGTCTCATGAATATTAAGAGGCTGACCTTCCCAATACTAGGATTTTGGGTACTTCATCATCTCTCGGGCGAAAACCAACGGGATGTTGTCGGGAACTCGGATGAGGAGAGATATCCGCGCTTAGCACGGCGGTGGGAGGGATTGAACGTGTCAGAACTAAATGGCAACACCGTGACATTTCCTTTAATTCGTAGGAAATTTTCTCCTGGCATGCGGGAAACATTTGACGGGAACGGAGCGCGTGTTTGTTCGCAGTAAGTAACGCTAGCGCGCGCTGTCATTGTTGCGTTGAGCGGATCTCTCCATCGCGGATGCTGCTCGAAAAACACATTTATTCAGCCTAAAAATAGCGGGTTAAAGTGTGTTTCAACGCACAATAATGGACATCTAGGAAAATCTTTGTTTGTTTTTTTAAATGCAATTGTAAGTGTACAGCATGAGCGCCTTGAGATGTTGCAATCTCACGCATTTGTATCGCTTTGATAGATCTCCGCATCTCTGAGCCTCCGGTTACCGCGACACACTGATGCTCCGAGCCGGCAGAATGGACCGAGTTTGTCACGGAAGAGGACGAGCCCTGGTACGACCAGAGAGACCTGGAGCAAGGTGGGGATTAAAACAACAAACCGCATCAGTTTGACAACAAAGACGGTTGTGTGTGTCAGTGTGTGTGTGTGTGTGTGTGTGTGTGTGTGTGTGTGTGTGTGAGAGAGAGAGAGAATGACAAACCACGGACAAAGAAAGTGCACATTGTGTGCAGAAACAATGGTTTCCTCTGTCTTTCTGGAGTCTCGATCGTGTGATATTTGGAAACGCATTAAAGGTTGAAGGTTAGAGACCATCTGTGGTGGTGCCTGTAGATGGATGACGTCTTCCTCTGGATCTGTGTCAGTCCAGATGCTCAGCATTAGCTCAGTCTGGGTTTAATCTCCTCATCACTAACCGTGTGTCTGCAGAGTCCAAGCTTTAACGTGTAATTCATTTTCATTGTAGTAAGCAGAGATGCATCATATAAATCTGCTGATATACTTGCTTTTCTTAAACCTTCAAAATCTACAAACGGCTTTGGATAATGGATGGCGCATCGCATTTTATAAGTCGCTTGTTGTATTCCTCATTTTGTAACTCGTCTTGGATAAAAGTATAAATGTGATTTAATGATTTGTTTTTATTAAAAAAAAATAATATCCGAAGCTCCTTCCAATCCAAACAACTGGAAAAGTAATGGGAACTCGACTAGGTCAAATGGGAGCCGTCAGGTTTCTGGACTGTACAGTGCAACAGCTGTTTCACATGTCAGATTGGATTATTTTCCAATCTTGAGTTTTCCAACTTTTTTTTTTTTTTTCCCAGTCCAGTTATTTCAATATCATCACGCTGAGAGGAAACCTGGATGGACGGCACAAACGCACCTCTCTCTTGTGTCTCTCTCAGTTTAGGATGATGCCATTGCCCTCTCTCTGCCCTCTGGATTGAATCCCACTGAAATCGCTGAGCTGTAGAACAGCCCGTGACCGATCTTCATGTGTTTTCAGGACACTTTGTTACGCTGTACTCTAGAACTGATGATGAGCCAGTAACCGAATGCTTAAATTAGATCTGATGCACGTGTCTTATACAGTCAAATCAAAAATTATTCAGACACCAGATTTTACTAGTGGGTGCAGGACTCTATAGTTCATTTATGTAAGTGAGGATAGCAAAAATAAAGTAAACTGTGACACATTATACCCTAAAATTATTCATACAGTGACTACCAGGACAATTTATAAAAATTTGGGGACCAAAAATTATTGAAACACTTTGACCTGACCATGTTTTGCTTCAGTGTTTTGTCTTTAATTGCTAATGTGACATTTTTACACCACAGACTGAACAAAACAAAGCATTGCTTGGTGATTGGTTGAACTAAATAGTGTGTACTTAAATTTAGCAGCTGACAGATATTCAACCCAATTCATTTGTGAGACAGTCTAACAGAAGGATCAGTGAAATATCAACTGATTTGATAACTCTGAGTTCTTGTCATATTTTATTACCATTTTCTAAACTATAGCGAATAATAATGTGAGAAATGTTGTGGTGTCTGAATACATGTTGGTTTGACTGTAGCTGTGCAGTGGGGATGGGAAGGAAGGCAAATGGAGAATTCGGACTATTTGAGGGAATTGGGATTGAAATGAAATCAGGAACGACGATCCTCAAGTTGTGGAACAGGAACAGTCGAGTTGTGTATCTTCCCGTCGACCGCATTGGCTCGCTTGGTTTGCATGTTTAGACATGCTTCAGAAATGCACCGCCAGCTACAGGAAGACTTCTAATGATCCCATGTTTAGAGGCATATTTTTTCACAATCAAATTAGCTAAGTAATATTCATGCACTTTGTGTTAATGCAGGGCCTAACACACACACACACACACATACACGCAATCTCTTTCGCAGAGACTCCATATTGATCCGTTTCCGGATCTCAAAGCAATCCATCACCGGAGGAAATGGCGTTTTAGGAAGTGCCCGCTCAGATCTGAAAAGAGTGAAATATCTCCCTCGCTCAGTTAGTGGCGTTTTGATAAATAACATAGTGGCACGTTGGTTTTGAAGTGGATTTACTGAGCCTGGAATAGTTTGTGGTTTCAGGGCCACGATTGGATATCAGTTCACCATGAAGAGTGATGTCCCCTGCTGAACCCAAACCACAGGACTTAAAGGAACACGCCGACTTTTTGGGACTTTAGCTTATTCACCGTATCCCCCAGAGTTAGATAAGTCCATACACACCCTTTCATCTCTGTGCGTGCCGTAACTCTGTCTGACGCACCCACCGCTAGCCTAGCTTAGCACAAAGACTGGAGGTGAATGGCTCCAGCTAGCATACTGCTCCCCAATAATTGACAAAATAACGCCAACATTTTCCTATTGACATGTTGTGATTTGTATAGTCACAGCACGTACAAATAATAAGATCACATGAGACAGCCATCTTCTAACCGTATACATACTGGGAACTATATTCTCAGAAAGCGAAGCACTGCTACTTCTGCGGAGTGATTAGCGCAACACTGAGCAAACTCTCTGCTCCTCACCACGGGGCTTCTCAGCGCGCTGCAAGCAAATCCCTCCGCAGAAGTAGCAGTGCTTCATCCTTCTGAGAATATAGTTCCCTCATGTGACCTAGTTATTTGTACACGCTGTGACTTGTGAAAATGTTGGCGTTATTTTGTCACTTATTGGGAGCAGTATGCTAGCTGGAGCCATTTACCTCCAGTCTTTGTGCTAAGCTAGGCTAGCGGCGGGGTGCGTTAGACAGAGTTACGGCACGCACGGAGATGAGAAGGGTGTGTATGGACTTATCTAACTCTGGGGGATACGGTGAATAAGATAAAGTCCCAAAAAAGTCGGCATGTTCCTTTAAGGCTGGGATGATCTGATTGGGACTCCTGGCACCGCTGTCTCTTTTAAAGGGGACGATACAGCTTGGCAGAACGAGGGTGAAAGACGACGACATCACTCAGCCAAGAGACACTTCAGATGCAAACAGCACTAAACACACAGTACATGGAGATACTCCGCTTTTATGGCAGATCAAATGTCTTTACAACAGGAGTTTTATCTCAGCACATTTGGTCATGCATTATGTGATGATCTCTTATTTATTTGCATTTGGTTACATAACTTGGCTTGCATAAGTGTGTGTGATGAGCTGGACACTTAGGGGCTGTTTACACGACACCGTTTTCAACTGAAAACTTGCGTTTTTGCCGACAACTGCATTTTGGGGGCCTGAAAACGCAAACTTTTGAAAACGAGTTTCAAAGTGTACGTTTTTGAAAACGGTTTCCATGTAAACAACAAAAGCGCGAATCTCTGAAGGCGATGACATAATGCACATGTGTATTACGTGTTCAATCTATATTGTTTCATCGCCATCTAATGGCCTGGCAGCAGAATGCAGCGGGTTTTTTTTTCTTCTTCTATTTTCGTTTTTTTCAAAAAATCGTCCAATACCGAATATTGGGGCAACACATCAGTGCATCCCTAATTATTATTATAACTTTTGAGATGTAAATTCTTCTGGACAATGGCAATGTATTAATTTGTTCAAGTTAAAACCGAACTAGTGTTCTCACGGTACTAAAAATGTCAGCAGTCTGTAACAATACCAGTAAAATTTCACGCTCGGCACCATGGCAAAAGCTATAGTAATTGTTTTATTTGAATAGTTTTTTAATTGTACTATTTGAAAATAGAAACTATTAAAGGGGTCATGACATGGTTTTTTTTATTTTATTATTATGTTCCCTTAGGTGCAAATATAGTATTACTATAGTTTTTTTTTACAAAAAACTTTTAAAATGTAGTGATTTATGACCTTTCCCCCACCCTGTTTCTCATCCTCTGATTCAAACAGTCTGTTTTGGGGGTGTTTCCCCTTTAAGAGTTCAGTGTTAACGCCCACTGTTATGATTGGCTAACGTCAGTGCCTATGCATCAATTATTAACGCCCCCAGCCAGAACATTTGCGGATTCAGCGTATTTAAAAAGTAGTTTAAAGTTTTAAATACATTACTTACAGTTTGCGTCGTCGTTGTTGAGCCCAGGATAGTCGGCACGGACTTATCTTTGAGCAACAGTTTTCTGGCAAAGCCAGCATCATTTTGGGATTTTGTTCTCAAAACAGTCATCCTTCAAATGTATAGAACAAACGCTTAAATTAACACTGCCGTGACTGAGACGTCCGCAAAAAATAAAGTGCATCCATTTTTCCCTGACGACTGGATCTTTCGCAGCGTATTCAAAGATGTTGTTTGTCCACAGCCAGGAACAGCACATCTGTGTGGCATCGTAATTTCCCTGTACACAGACACACTCGCTGTCCGGCGACTGAACACTTGTGAGGCGCGCGGCGCGCGGGCGCGACAACGATACGAAATGAGCGTAGTTGTCTTGCGCTTAAAGCGTAGTTGTCTTGTGCTGAGGCGGTCATATGCAAACGCTGGTACGTCACTTCGTACCGTGACGTCACTTCTTACCATGGCTCCAGAACGAGCTGTATTTAGAGCTTGATTAAATAAATGATTCGTTTATAATGGGGAGGACGTCTTAAGCTATGAAACTTGCAGGATGTTTTAATGACACAAAGACCTCTTATATACCAAAAGATCAAGGCAAATTTGGTTTCTCATGTCATGACCCCTTTAAATAGATGAAATTAATTCATCATTAATGCTGTTAATAATTATGAGTAGATAACACATTAAAGCCTTATTGTTACATTAAGTGAGCATTGGATTAAAAAGATCAAATGAAAATGAAAGAAACACATTACAGGTAACCGATCAAGTCGTGGGTAACTTACACTCCAACACTTAATGCACAGATTTATTTAGAGTAGGGCTGCCAATAGATAAAACTTTTTAATCGTGATTAATCACACAACAAGGGTGCGATTATTCGCATTGAAATTAAGCATGCATCATTTATCTTGTTTAACCGCATTAATTTTGTCATCATTTGCTGTATGCAGCAAAGACAGCTATCAGATTGAAAGGATGATTTTCCCAAAACTGTATTTTTTGCATGTTTTTTTTCAAGGTAAATTTAGATGTCTTTCCAAAAAAAAAAAAGACACTTGGAGAGAGACCAAAAGGACACCGCATATAGGGAGTATAAGGGGTCCTTATAGTTTTTGACTTCTGCCGATTGTAAAAAAAGAAAAGAAAATCATAAAAGTAGTTAATTTCTGAAGATTATCAGGATAAACAAAACATGCAAGGATCATAAGCTTTTGTTTGTCACAGACAGGGCTTAAGCCTAGTCCCAGACAAAATACGTCATGTCTGAGTTGTTTTAACTGAAAGCAACTTGCACTGAAGATATGTCAGCGGCATTTTGTCTTAAAATTCACACTAGTAATGTTTATGTTATTATTTCTGGGTTACGATTATAAAAGCTACTTAAATTCCCTAATTGAACTAAGGCCTAATCCTGGCTTAAGTCTATGAAACCAGTCCCTTATTTTCTGCAATAATCCTAAAGGCAAGGGGAAAATCCAGTTGTGTTTTTGTCGAGGGAACCAGGACGATGTTAACTTCCGGGTTAGTCTACAAAATTACATAATCACTGCAGCCATTTAGTCTATTAAGCAGATTCTGACTAACAGAAAAGCCTCTTATTGGCTCAACAAACATGTCTGTGATTGGCTACAAAGCTCAACTCTGCAAAAACACATTGTAAATAGAAACCTTTGATGCGTGTACACCAGTGGTTCTCACCCCTTGTAAACCTTTAAAAAAATATGCCTAACAGTGAGGAAGAATAATAGATCAGAACTTTTTATTTAAATAAACAAATTTTTTATATTTCAGTATCGACTTGGTACCGAAGTACTTTTGACATCCGTGAACCAAACTTTTATTTTGGCGGGTTGTCGTGAAGACCTTTTGAGTTTCTGTTTCTATTTGACGATAGTTTTTATCAGAAATGCTGGTGAAGCTCCTAAGATGAAGTTCATGCGTTCATATATCAATATGTAATGAGACGGCAGATGCTCGCGTGTTTGAACCTGCGCTTTTCATAACACAGATGTGCAAAAAAAAAATGCAGACTTCATATTTCAATAGCAGGCACTTTACTCTAGTCCTCGTCACGATTACCCCTTTTCCACCAGCAAGAAGCAGGTGCTGGTTCAGAGCTAGAGCTAGAGCCGGTTCGGAGTTGGTTCTACTGACGGTTTGCCTTTCCACAGGCTAGAGAGCCACAACAGAGACAGATCTTACGTCACTGTGTATACATCTCATGTTGCCCAGCAACGCTAGCGCGGCAGCGCCAAACAAAAACACACCAAGCTTGTTCGAGATGGTTCGGCTTCTCGCAGAGCGATCGCCGCGTGACATTAAAGCACTGCGAAAGCGATCCAAAAGCACAAGGAGTCGTATGCTCTCCAAATACTCCCGGAGCTCTGATCGGTCCGCGCCGCTCCGATGCATCTCGAACAAGTCTTACATCAACAATGGCGGTCGTTGCGTTACTATTGATGCTCATGGCTTTGCAAACCTACATCGGCATCCAAACACGGCGAATCCAACGCGTTCGTGCAGCTCGCCGTAACTTGCATAGACGGAGATTACAATCGAGCTGCTATTAGCTCGTTTAGCAGCTATTTAAAAAATGGCGGTCACAAGTTTCTGTTCGTCTTGTTGGTCACGGTAACCCCGCCCCCAGCCCCTGACGCAAGCGGTTCTTACTCTAGCCCAGCAATGTTTCGGTGCTACTTAAGAACCACTTTTACTGGTTCGGAGCTGGTGCTTTGCTGGTCGAAAAACAAAGAACCGATTTGAAACTAGGCTCTGGCTCCGAACCAGCACCAGCTCTGCCTTGGTGGAAAAGGGGTAGATGTGCTTACGTGTACGACCCTACTTTTGATTTATCTTTCCATATTTTGCCAAATCCAATGACACTCCATGTTATACAGTAAATTACATTTTTATGACTGGATTACGACTTCAGCGTTTTGGTGGTTAGCAGTACTCAAGATAAAGTGAGTAGTAAATCTGGATGAACATGTGTCTCGTGCCGGTGGAGAGGATGTAGAGGTTCAGCTTGAGCTGTAGTTGTAAAGGGCTCTGCACTTGTTCTTGGTTTGCTGTGTTAAACTCTGAAACCACACGTGCAGAAAATCTCAGTGCACACGAGGCCTATACGTGTCCTCGGGCAAGAGTGTGTGTCTGTAACCTGCATGCTAGCTTGGAAAGGCTCTTCAGAGAAACACATCCTCATTGAGAATGTTAATTAAGAAAAATCTTTAATTAGGATGTGGGTCCTCGGAGATCACCGCTGACCTTGTTTCAAAAGCTGTTGCTAAAAAAAAAAAAAACTCTTGACTGTACAGAATATCATATTCTGCTGTTATGCAACAACCTTATCCAAGAAGTGCTGTGATACCGGCGTTAACATTTACAGCAGTGTAGTACCTCTCATGGGATCAGTTTACACACACACACACACACACACACACACACACACACACACACAGGAGGAAAGCGTGTTACACCGCGGCCCCCCGAACGCTCTTGTATGATTTATGCGTGTGTTTCCTCACTATAGCATGTTTGCCTCATGATAAATCTCTGCGTTCACATCCGTGTAATGGAGGTCAATGATTCAGATCTGAATACTTCAGCGCCTCCCACGATGTCACTTCCTCCCCTGTGTGGGGAGTCTCCGTTAGCATGTCCCCCCAGTGTCTGCTGGGTATTAAAACGCCACCTGAGGAGACTGGAGGACTGCGCTTGTGTCTCTGAATGGGGGGTTTAGTGTCAAATCACACGCCGCTCTCTGTGGAGATACGGCTGTGGAGGAAAAACAAGGAATGGGAGACAAAAACAAAGAATCAGCAGGACAACAGCATATAGACAACCAAAAGATATTTGCTGTTTCCATCTAAACTTGCGAATTTAACAAAATTGGCGTATCGCATAAACATTTGCGAATAAAGCAGCGTTTCCATCCGAGGTGTTCAGGAGGACAAAGTATTCGAGTATTCACCCAGACCATGGTATAAACCAAATTAGTGGTCGACCCCTATTTTTTTTTTGTTGATGGCTGATAAAGAAGATATTTTTTATTTTTATATATATATATTAGTGCTGGGCAACCTTTAATCACATCTAAAATAAAAGTTTGTGTTTCCATAATATATGTGTGTGTACTGTGTATAATTATTTTGTATATATAAATACACACACATGCTTGTATATATTTAATAAATATTTGCATGTATATACCGTGTATAGATTTATATATAATTAAATATAAATATTTTATATATAAATAACACATTTTCTTAAATATATTCATGTGCCGATATTTTAAAAATGGCCAAATATCGGGCAAAAAAAAACTATATTGTTTAGCGGTCGACCACTAGACCAAATCATGGCTCAAGCATTTCAGAATGAACAAAACAACATTTGAGATGCTGTGATGTGATTGGTCCGCTGTTTAGTCCAGTTATCCTATCACATCCTCTGTTGAGGGAAAAAGTCATGCGAGTTTTTGTTGCGCACTGAGGGATTTATTCAGAAAATGTGTTTCCATCCATCATAATTTATGCGCAAAATCATCTGCCTCAATTGAGCGCTTTAGCTTTTTATGCGCATTTTTTTTAGAATTGATATGCATCCTGCCATTCCCATCCAGCGTTGCAATAACCCCAAAATTTGCATAAAAAATGCGGATGGATGGAAACATAGCTACCGTTGTCAAGGTTTCACAAACGTTTAGTGTCATTTGATGTCAAAATATGTTTCATCCCAGTTAAACGTGCAACTATAAGTAAACCGTACATTGAAGATTCTGGTCTTCTCCCATTCAAGTAGACATTTCTTCTTCTCTATCCTATTCTTATCTTTCTACCGTTTACAAAATAGTGACAGAAGGCCAAATATCTGAATTGTTTGACTGTACTGACCTTTATTACACGCGCTTCACAGTGATTGGATCCCGCCTCTCTTTCTCTTCGTCTTTGATTTCTTCAGTCATATCTTGGCTGACGCCCCTCTGGCTCACGTTCATCAGAAAACACGAAGGATTAAACAAAAATCACCTCCTTTAGGCGGAATTAAACCGCAGGATTTTCTCTGGCCTTGTTTCGCTCCTTTCTCAGGTTTTAACACACCGACGCCACTGATTCCAGCTACCGCAGAGAAACACACTCGGCTTGCATGAGCTCGAGCTACTTGAAAATAACAAGAGAGCAGCATGAACCATCGGTACACACACACACACACACAACAGTTTGAGAGGCCGTGCTATGTTGTGAATGTTCAAAGAACTGCACAATTCAGTGAAAAGATGATAAATATAAAGTGTGGAATCTCACATTTACCGACTTATTTAAAGTAGTGAATGTCAGAACCAGTCAATCATTTCACGTTTGTCAGGCGTCTTTTCCTCTGATGTTATATTATCAGCGTGATTTCTGTATTTTATCCGTTACACAATCACTCAATTAATGGATTTTGCTTCAATTCAGTCCCATCAGACTTACTATTTACTATTATCTGTATTTGACCTGTAATACAATATACATGTTCAGATGTACACTACTGAGCAAATCTTTGCAACCCCAACATTTTGAAAAGTCTGTCATGCTGATTTATGTGATCAGAAATACAGTAAAATTGTGAAATATTGTTTTCACTTTAAAAGAACTGATTTATATTGTAATGTATATAAGGATGTAATTTATTCCTGTGATCAAAGCTGAATTTTCAGCATCAGTCTTCAGTGTCACATGATCCTTCAGAAATCATTTTCTAATATGATGATTTGATGCTCAAGAAACATTTCTGATTATTATCAATGTTGAAAACCGTTGTGCTGCTTCATTTATTTATTTATTTTTGTGGAAACTGACAATTGGGCAGGACTATTTGACGAATAGAAAGTTCAAAAGATCAGCATTGATTTGAAATATAAATATGTTGGTAGCCATGTAAAAGTCTGTACTATCACTTTACTGCATCCTTCCTGAATAAGTATTCATTTATTTAAAACTGTATGATTGACCCCGACAGTATGATTTCACATTGTGTCACTGAATTGCTCGTTCTCACAGTTATCTTTGTAAATTCCTCCTGTATTTAAAGTAATAAAAAAAAAAACTTGGTAGGTTCTCTTTAATTGCCCAATAGAAATGAATGGAAAACTGTGGTAACCAGAATATGTTTTTCCTAATGCTAAAACACACCTGCAGTACACAGTGTGCTGCTTAATGGAGGAAACGAAAGAAACAAAAGACTTCCCCGCAGATCCCCTGATACTGTGCTGTGTGTTTGTCTCAGATCTGCACTTGGCAGCCGAGCTGGGTAAAACCCTCCTGGAGCGCAATAAAGAGCTGGAGGACTCGCTGCAGCAGATGTACATCAACAATGAAGAGCAGGTGCAGGAGATCGAGGTACAGACCAGCCCCACATCTGCTCACACAGAGCTAGTGAACACGTCCTCTCGTGATCCACAACTGCCGTTCACATAACTATGCTTATTTATACTGTATTTCACAACTAATTAGACATGTTTCTCTAAACCAAGTTCAATACAGTTATTAGCCAGTAATCTAGATTATTTCACACTAGCGCTTTTAGAGCACACTTCGGGTTTGATTGACGTCAGACTTTTAGACGCATTAAAAAGGGTGGTCTGGGGACGGTTCGCTGCTGGTATGAACTAAATCATACTAAATCGCGCAAGTGAACCTCTATTCATCAATAACGTATGATTTCATATCATCATGATCTAATTTCTGCTCACTTTCGCGTCCTTTAGATTGAATATTTGCAGTATGTTCGCGACAGATAGACGCAAGTGCTGTTATCCGCTGATGCTTTGGAAACAAAACCAAAGGTTCAAAAACCAATATATATAAGAGTGAGGCGAGCAATGCTAATAGTCCGACCGACTAATCGTTAGTCGACTAGAAGATGTTTGGTCGTCCAACATTTTATTGGTCGGTTAGTCGAAGAAAAAATAAAACTCTACAGGAAGTGGTGAAATCACGCAGGCATCATCGTTAACGGCAGGAAATCCAAACATTCGCCTATCATTTATCGACCTCAAATATGGCTTATTGCTTGAAACATGTAATTAGCAGCAACTTTCCAAGTCCGCTCGCTCTAATGTTAACCTCACAATAACAACAAAACGTGCTTTTGAAAAATAATGAAAACAATCAGGATGCGTTTTCTGCCGTCTCAGTCAGAACTGGGCGCGCGTCACATAAATGAACCGAAACTCGGCGTACGCTTGCCTCACAGACATGATAAATATATCTATAGAACGCTTGAAATGTCTACTTTCAAATAAACCAATTCAAATGGAAAATAAATATTCTCAGATTATGTAATCCGTATGTAAAGGGCATATATTTTTGGTATTTAAAAGCTCTTCTCAAGACACATTTTTTTAAACTTGCATTTGAATGCTGATGTCTTTTTTTTATGATCGTTTTATTTTTTATTAATGTTGCTGCTTTTGTCTTTATTAACTTTTACTTGTTATATTTTCTGGTGGATTGTCATTTTATGTACAGCGCTTTGAGAAGCTGCTTTTAAAGGCGCTTTATAAAATAAAGTTTATTATTATATAGGCGCGTCCACTAATGCGGAGATGACGAGTCAGCATTGTTGACTTAATCTCTGCACCCGAAAACATAATCAATAAATTTTTTAAATGTTTAGACCGTCTCCTTCTGGGGTTTTTTCACGACACATTCATAATCATTATGCTTGAGTGCTGATTAGGCTATGTGTTTCAAATAGTCAATTAAAGGCTTGTTATTATGATTTATGGCTTATTAATATAAATGCGCGATTAGTCTAACTAGATTAGTCGACTAATCGCTTAAATGAACGATTACGAGTCGACTAGAAAAATCTTAAAGTGAGGGCAGCCCCATATCACTGCATTGTCATTACCGTATTTTTCGGACTATAAGTCGCTCCGGAGTATAAGTCGCATCAGTCAAAAAATGTGTCATGAAGAGGAAAAAAACATGTATAAGTCGCACTGGACTATAAGTCGCATTTATTTAGATATTTATTTCACAAAATCCAAGACCAAGAACAGACATTTAATCTGGAAAGGCAAGTTATTCAGCTGCACAACAGCACACAGAACAACAGGCTGAATAGGTGTCCGGTGTGTTAGCGTAACACATTAACAGTTATTCAGCTGCACAATAGCATAAAGAACATATACCTGGGAGGCTGAATAGGCTAAATTAACATTAGCCAGCGAGTCCAACAAGTTACCGGTAACTAAGTAAGTTCACCAAGCTCCCGCGATCTCACTCCACAACACTGAATCCACTGAACTCTTCCTCGGTGTCGCTTCTGAACAACTCCGACAACTAGAGCGCCCTCTCGCGGCTGTAGACGGTAATGTTTTCTCTTGGTTCATCTCAGTCAGTATGAATTAATTTTGATATATAAGTCGCACCTGACTATAAGTCGCAGGACCAGCCAAACTATGAAAAAATGTGTGACTTATAGTCCGGAAAATACGGTACAAAGCGACAAGGGTAAACAGCTCATGCTTTGATGCAAGCGCTCTGCGGTTCGGACCCAAATAATATAATGCGAACACAATCTGGCGGGAGAAATCAAACTCTGGTTCGGATCAGCATATCAAACTAAGTGTGAAGCACCCTAAATGTGCCGTAAAGCACCACATAATCTCCACCACATTGACCATGTATACATGTGCACTAATAATGTGATTATTCATTTAAATAATCAGAGTAAGGACTTATTCGCAGTAAGATGTTTACCTGACACGAGCAGAACTCTTCACTCCAGTTTACATGCAATTTTCATCATTCTGATTATTCACTTAGAATTGTATTTTTATGCCGCATTTACCGCTATATTTACGAATCTGTGCATGGCAACGTCATCCGTGTCCGTCACAAGCACATGCACACTCTGGTCAGAGGGAAATAGATGCGATTAAAGAGTTTACATGCCTGCTTATTGCCATTATAATCGGCGTACACCACATATATTACTGCGATTATGAGCTCAATCCCATTAGTTTGACAGAAGTATTGTGTTTTTTAAAAGGTGAAACTAATATATTATATAGACTCATTACATGCAAAGTGAGATATTTCAAGCCTTTATTTGTTATAATTTTGATGATTATGGCTTACAGCTTATGAAAACCCCAAATTCAAAATGATAATTTAGCCATAATCATCACCATTATAACAAATAAAGGCTTGAAATATCTCACTTTGCATGTAATGAGACTATATACTATATTAGTTTCACCTTTTAAGTTGAATTACTGAAATAAATGAACTTTTGCATGATATTCAAATTGTTCTGGTTTCACCTGTTCTGTGTATACGCATTAAACAATCAAACAACAAAAAATTACAGTTGGCATTTTAAACTTTGATTATTAATATCATCTACAGTTAGTGGACATATCCCATATCTTGTGTTAATTTTTCATATTGAATTCATATTATCAAAAAACGTTGATGAAATGAATTGCATGTCAGATTTCCCGTTGAATAGCCAATCAAATATCAGCACGATGCTAATGGATCGTGTTTGTAGATGAGAGCACATGCGGTGGGAGTCGCCTGTACGTGTGCCAGACCCACCGAACAAAGACTCGGTTACATATCTGAGAACAATGAGCTGCTGTTTCTCAGATATATTCGGATACTGGCCTCATTCTGTGTGGATTGCACAGCATTTAGATATCTCAGACCTGTAATGCTGAGACTGCTCTGGTGCAGCCGAATGAATCCAAGCACAGGGAGGGAATAAAAAAGAGAAATGTAAGGGGTTTATGGTCTTAAGCTTAGTGTAGGAAAGTTCACAGCGATATTTAACACTAAAACACATTTCACAAGAGATTACCAAACTTTCCCACAAGAATATGCCATTTTATAATAGCTTGAACACAGGTCCCATTTTTACTGTAGTTGTGAACATGAAGAAAAAGATGATATTTCATCATAATTGGGAGAAACATTATTTTTGCCACTTTTATAAACCATTTCAAATTAGGTTACATTAACATCAGCATATTTAATCGATTCACTGAAACATGTCAACCCCTAAATGTTTTTAAAACGTCTCAATGCTCTCGTCGTACTATAAGTCACGAAACTAGTCTTCTGAACTAATGTTCAAATAAAAAGCACATTCACCAATAGCCCTGTTTACAATGGTATCATATATACTCTGCATGTGTCTCTTTGTGCCAGTACTTGACCAAGCAGATGGAGATGCTCCGCGAGATGAACGAGCAGCACGCTAAAGTGTACGAGCAGTTGGATGTGACGGCCCGAGAGCTGGAGATAACCAATGAGAAACTGGTGCTGGAAAGCAAAACTTCTCAGCAGAAGATTGACAGGTGAGCCAAACCTTATCAAGAGCATCATGGGAAACGCACTACACACCGCGGATGTAAATGCCAATACTAGTTACTCTATTGTACCTCTCTAAAACTGATATATTCCTGACATTATGAGTCTAAAGGCCCGTTCACACAAAGAACGATAACTATATTAGCGTCCACATCAATGTTTGGCCGCGTTGATCGTAGAACAATTGCCCCGATCAACTTAGGCTTACAATGTTTAGGGAAACACAGCCGTTTATTATTATAAGCGCGTGCCGCAGTTTTATCATCTGCTGCTCAAGCTCTTTAAAGCGGGATGGATTCTGATTGGCTGTCAATGTTTATATTGTTCATCAGCTGGAAGTAAATCGTTGTGAAAGTGACGAATCAGAAAGAAATCACTAGAAACAGCGTGATCGCAAACCAAACATGATAAAAGCGACCGTTTGCTGGCATTTTTGTTGTTTACTTGAATGTTTAAAACCCAAGCATCGATGATTACCACAGGTTTACAATATAAAGTTATACATTGATCATAATGAATTAATGTATGTCAAAATTGCACATTAGTCACACAGAAATAAATTAGCGTTAGGTTTCACAAAAGAAAGAGGACACACTTACTTCTTCAGTCGCGTCTCTTTCTGTTTTTTGGTAGTTACAGAACATATTTACATCACATTCAGAAAGAATGATCATTTCTACAAATATGCCACCAAAAGTACGACCTGAGGAGCTTTAGTACTCTCTCGACTCCCAGTAGGCTACAGATATTTTCAGTCAGAGAAACAGAGGAAGCTCCCGAAATTTTTTTTTGCTTTATTTTATGATAGTCCGGTATAAAGAGACGATACGTAGGCTACCGACTGATCAAATAAAAACATGATTGTGATAGCCTTTGTGATTGGTCTGATTTCTTCAAGCGTTCACCATGTTTTTTTACTATGCGTATCTTCAAGCGTTTACTATGGTAATGGTTAGCGCGCATAGTCTTTTGCACCACGTATAAATATGTCTACCTTATACGGTGATCAGAATCCACATCGGATCACAAACAGAAGGCATTCAAACATGAAAGTGAGTTAAATTATTTTAAAAGTCTTTAATGCTGACAGAATCATCCGGCGCTCCCGACTCAGATAAACCCCGCCTCTATTCATAACCACTCCTCTATCCCAAGCTGGCCCGCTTTGGCCCAAGGTATTCGGGCCAGAAATCCTGGCCGTTGGCCCGAGTAAGCCCGATCAAGCCCTGGAAGTGACCGTGGAAACGCGACTGGCCCTGGCACGCACTAGCACGGCCCGGCCCGGCTAATGTGTCCCAGATGTGGGCCGAATCTGGGTCGACACTATGTTACTGTCTGGGAACCATGTGTAAATACAATTGTGGTGTGGACTATAACATATTTTATATATTCTAGGTAACACTTTATATCTTTATAGTAAGTACATTACTTACTCAGTACTTGCCCACTGACATGGGACACCTTAAAATAAAGTGTAACCATATTTCTATAAATACACACTTAACTATTATTTTACATTTCAAATTAATTTTAAAACGATATTTTTTAGTTATTATCTCCCTTGGTGTGAACAGGCTTTACTCTGGCAAAGGCTCAGCTCATAAATATTAATTCGGTCATGCTGATATATTGTATTGTAGCCCTCCTGGAGCTCAATCAATTAATATTCATGAGTTAAACCTTCAGATTCATTATCTGACTACTTCCCACTTACCATTGTTTGCCTTCCATCAAATCAGGATACTGTACTGATATTGTGACATCTCCAGGCTACACACACTTCTTTTGTATCCCTATACTGAAATTATATTAAGGCAATTACATTATTCAGAGGTTGATGGTACAATTTCTGTATTATCTGACAATGGACAATAGCAGAGCACATTACATTTCTGATATGGTTCATGTTGTCTGGCCGTCTCATGCATTGAGTGATCATATGCAAACATATTCATACAGATTGACAAGCACTATGGAGATGCTGCAGGGGCAGGTCGACACGCTGACGGCTCGCGTGGAGGAGTTGCGCACTTTGGAAGAGCTCCGGGTTCACAGAGAAAAGAAAGAGAGGAGAAAGACGGTGCACTCTTTTCCCTGCCTCAAAGAGCTCTGCACCGCTCCCAGGTGCGTCCCGATTTATTACATCTGCAGCGGAGCATTGTCGTGTCATTAGAAATGTGTCCGCAGGGGGAAATGACACAGAAGACAGTATTTCAGCATCGACAAACAGTCATTTACAAGAAAGAGAAGAACAGAATGAAATAGACCTTGGTCAGGGTAGCGCCACATTTTATATATATATATATATATATATATGTAAAAAGATTCCCACAGTTTTAGAGAATTAGACAATTATAAAAAAATTCTGGTTATAATCAGCCCTAAAAATATATGTCTAGAAATGTAGGTTTATGAGTGCAGTCTCCATGAAATGGCTTTTAAAAATTATCAAAATTTTCTCATAAAACTCAGTCCTCTGGTGAAAAATGACAGACTTTTGATGCAAGACTTCTCCAATCATTTACCCGGTGTCCAAAATTGCATACTATCATATCATAATACAGTACGTGAGCCAAGTAGTATGTCCAAATTCGTAGTATTCATAAAACAGTAGGCAAGTCCCCAGATGACCTACTACTTCCGGTGAGATTCTGAAGTGTGCGTATAATCCCATGACGCCACGGGAGAGGATTTGTGAATGGCAGTGAAGCGACGCAACTGATGCCATAGGTCACATGATAACATCCCAGTTTTATTCATACTACAGTACACACATTTATACTATATAGTACGTAATCATGTTTGTGAAGAAAGTTTTCAACCAAATTTAGTACCTACTATGTGATTTAGGACGCAGCATTAGTCCACGCGCTCATCGAATATGTCTGTGATTGGCTACAATGATCAGCGTTTCAAAAACATGGTGAAGGGCGTCATTGATGTATATTTACAACGAACGCTTACACAGATACACACGCTTGTGCTTTCAAATGCTCCCTCTCCCGTTTTATAAAACACTTTAAAACGCTCCCGTGCGTTGACTATTGTAGCCAATCACAGACAAATCCGATGAGCGCTTGAACACAATGGCCAATCAGAGGTGTTTCAAATTCCCCTCAACAGCGCTCAAAGTTTAAAAAAATGTCAGTATCGACTTGGCCCTGAAGTCGGGGACTCTATACGTCACTATATGCAATAAAATGTGATGCTTTCATTACATTGTGACTTTAAAATTGTGTTATCAGCATTACTGTCGTCTCTAAAACCTGAATTTTCTGTTCTTTGGATCCATCACGGTGTGTTCTCTGTGCCTATGGTTTGGTGTTTCTTTTGCAGGTACGAGGATAGCTTCATGGTGTCCTACCCGGGCAGCGGTGACCTAGAGGAATGTCCGCCCGCTGACGAAGAGAAGGAGCATCTGCGCGTGATGGTGTCGTCTTTGCGCGCAGCCGTGGCGGCCGAGCGCGGTCGGCGTGAGGCGGCCGAGCGGGAATGTGGCGCGGTGCTACAGGAGTACGAGCGCTTGGAGCAGCGCCTCACGGGGGCGGAGAATTGCCAGCGTCGCGTGTACGAACTGGAGGCGGAGCTACAGGAGATGCAGCAGCTCCGCAAGTCCCGAGCCTGCCTGCTAAGCGGAGACGAGGGCCTGGAGCAAACGCTGCTCAACAGCGCCCCCGAGACGGACACGCCGGATGATGCCGTCATGGCTGGAACTCAGAACGGGGACGGGGCGCCCGTCCGGAAGAGTTGCAGCGACACGGCTCTAGACGCCATCTCTGCGCTCGACGCCTCAGGGAGACGCAAAGGCAGCTACGCGCTTCATGCTAACGGCGTCCGGAAGAGGGGCATGTCCATCCTACGGGAGGTGGATGAGCAGTACCACGCCCTCCTGGAGAAGTACGAGGAGCTGCTAGGGAAGTGCCGGCGCCACGAGGAGAGTCTGTGCCACGCTGAGGTGCAGACCTCCCGACCCGTGTCCCGGGACCCGTCCATGAAGGAGTGCCGGATCGCAGAACCCCAGCGGCCGCCCACTCCTCCACAGACGCCCTCGACTCCCGAGGCCCTGGAGGGAATCAGCCGGCAAGTAGAGGCTGTGGACAAGCGGCTGAGCCAAAACACTCCCGAGTACAAAGCCCTCTTCAAGGAGATCTTTTCCCGCTTGCAGAGGACCAAGAGCGACATTAACTCCACCAAAGGCAGGAAAAGTGACACAAACTCCACCAAGGGGAGGAAAGGTGGAAAATAGCCAATTTCGCTCTTAATATTCGTGCCACTGATTCTGTTTCCTCAGTCGTTCATGTAACGTCATACTTTTCTTTTCTTGTTTTGAAACTACAGTCAGAAAGATGTTTAGAGAGGGCTGTTTAGTACAACCCATCCCTGAATCATTCGATGCCACACATCAAGAGATAAATGGTGGTTTTTCTGTTAACAGGATGTTCGTCGTCTAATGTGCTTTTGCCGGGTTGGCCTTTTAGTGTAGACCATATTACTCACTATTGGTTAAACTTAACCATATTCACCCTGAAGATGATCATTGCTGATTATTTCCTTTCTCGCATGTATTACATGTTATGAATAACCACAGCGTTGTGTAACCACTTTTGTTCAATATTAAATCACACTTTGCTTTATAAGGGTGTTTGATACATTTATTACAGTGAGTGAGTGAGTGAGTGAGTGAGCGAGTGAGCGAGCGAGCGAGTGAGCGAGTGAGTGAGCAGCGAGCGAGCGAGTGAGTGAGTGAGTGAGTGAGTGAGTGAGTGAGTGAGTGAGTGAGTGAGTGAGTGAGTGAGTGAGTGAGTGAGTGAGTGAGTGAGTGAGTGAGTGAGTGAGCGAGCGAGCGAGCGAGTGAGTGATCAGGATGAATAGGGTTGTGTCTAGAAGGAAACCCTTGTTCTGTGAAAATTAATGCAACATTTTTGGCGTACAGACTGACCATCTGACGCACATTTCACACAAACCTGGCCAACTATTGCAGAAAATCAAGTTCTAATCTTGGGAACACCAGGAATTAAAGTTGCCCACAAGGTACTAGATTGCTATAATGAGGATGCACTAGTCACTGGACTCACAAAAGTTTTAGGTTAGTTCCATCAAGTCTTATTTAGATGATATTCAGTATTTTTTTTGAGGCGCTTAGTAAGTAGAGATACCCATTAGCATTACTATATATTTAGAGTCTACAACAATTGGTACTTCTGGATGAACACAAATTGTGATCGCAAACTCTCCATCCATTTTTCTCCCAGTTGGCTCATTTCTGGTGTTAATTAACCATGTTGAATAACCCCATCCTTCAAAATACAGTAAAATAAAACTTTGGCCAAATTTCATTTGGATTGTAAGTGGTAGTTTAAACCTTTTCTAATCCGATCGAGAGGCCATGCAAACACTTGATTGTATGATGGGTGGAACAAGCTGTTGAATAAATTGTCAGATGACCGTCATGTAATTTTAAAAGTCTCCTTTCACTCATCTTCTGTAAACGTCCAACCAGTCCTGGTTTCAGACTCTCACCCATAGTTTTGGACGCGGGAAGGGACGTTTTTACTGCTTTATAAATATAAGCAGCACGGCACAATGGTTCATGTGCTTGTCGTCTCCAAACTGGGACCCCAAATGGATAAATATTAAAGGGATAATTCACCCCAAAAAGTCAGCTTGCGTAGGCCGTCTGCCGAAAGCTAGTCATTTTGGTATATAAAGTTTTAAATATTGATATTTGTTCTTACAAAAACCCATTGCTTTGCTTCATAAGGACTTTATTAAGCCCCTGGAGCCGTATGGATTACTTTATGATGGATGGATGGATTCAAATCAGGACCGCCATTGACTACCATTATTAAGCTTGGAAGACAATGGTATTTATTAATATAACTCATTATTAGGGCTGGGTATCGATTCAGATGTTTCGATTCGATTTCGATCGCAAGCTCTAAATTCGATTCTCGATTCTAAATTTGATTTCCGATTCGACTCCATGAATATAGATTTAATACAAATCCTATATTTATTTATTTTTTAAACGGTGAACATTAGTTTACAAGTGGTTAATTAATAAAAATAAATTAAGAGCCACAAAACTGTATATTAAACTTTTTATTTTAGGTACACTTGCATGGGTACATTAAAACCCAACTTCAAATGCATACAATGAATAGACAGGATGTTGATGCAAGATGAAAAATGTATGCTGAAATTTGGACAAGTCAGAAACAGTCGCATGCCTTGATCAACCGGATCAGATTATTTTATGTTTAAGAGAAAACTAGCATTGTCTGTTACATGGAGGCTGCAAGGCCTATGAACTGTAGGAAACTAATACTGGCTTTTGGGTGATAGATAAATAAATATGGGGGAAAAAAAATATTTTTTGGCCTTTGAGAATCGATTTTGAATCGACTACATTTTAAAAATCGATTAATCGAAAAATCTATTTATTTATTTTTTGCCCAGCCCACTCATTATATCCTCCTAATTTTATAAGAAAGTCATATACAGCTAGGATGGCTTCAGGGTGAGTAAATCATGGGGTGATTTTTCATTTTTGGGTGAACTAACCCTTTAAAACAAAGAAAAGAAGCAATGTAGGAGGATGGTTAGCTTGTTTAAACAGCGGAAACTCAAGTATATTCGTCCAAAAGATCAATTCTGATTTGAAGCTTGTAACATAACGCGCACAATCAACCCGATCACTTAATTTGGTGTTCATTGTAAACTAGTACGTTCAGATTCATTCAACAAAACGGTGTCCCCATGTTAACGTAGCTACTATCAATGAGTGTGCTTTGAATGGCTGGTGTGTAGCTGTAAATGTAGACCAGACTCTTATGCCGATAGTCAGGACTGGTTATGCAAGACAACTCCTAACCTTGGTGCCACTAAGTTCAAATAGTCAGAATGAGGCTTCCCATCTAGACATCACCCTGGTGAAGTAAAAACAAAAAAAAACAATGGTACAGAATTCATGTCGGTGAATGGAAGACAAAAGAAACGGTCTGTTCTGAACACTTTAATGTTGACACAGGTGAACAGTAATCTCCAGATAAGTACAAACAGGTGAAGACAGAAGCAGCATTCTGGACCAGCACAACAAGCCACTACTTTGCAGGCGATGTCACCAAAGAAAAAACAAACGAAACGAAACAAGCGTGTATAAAACAGTGCAGTGATGCATGAGCACATCCTCTCTCCTGTGAACACTGAGGTCAGACTACACCTGGACCGGAAACTGAGAGCTGAGATTTAGGTTCACTCCAGATCGGTCCCACTACAAATGCACCTCCTGACTTTCTTTCCCTTAGGTTTACGCATCGAGAGCAGCTTGTGGTCGTCAATACTGGAGGCACAATCTATGGTGTTGGTCATTTTTCTGTAGAATAGTTCAACACGTGAGATCTGTTAGTGAAATCAGACTTTTTTTTTTTTTTTTAACCTGGCAACTCACGTAAACCACGAGCAAAGGACACATTCTGCAAACGAAGCACCGGCCGTCTTAGGAACGGATTTGATAACTGAATTCAGCATCAAGGTTCACGATCTTCTACTGGCCTTCAAGGTTGGTCCATCCTGAATTGAGCCAATCGAACGAGGCAGAAGATGTGACCGCCAGTCCCTTGAGGGAGCAAGAGTCGGTAAAGCACCTTGGCCTCTTTAAGGACAAAAGACTTGAGTGAATTTAAACGTAAGATGCTAAAAAGGCAGCTCCTCAAATGTCTTGCTACAGGAATCACTTTTAAGGCCACATGGCGATGAAATGGTTAAACAAAAAAACCCTACGCCGTTAGAGCAGGGCAAGGCTGATTCTTAGTACGGCTCCCCTAGTGGACTGGATGACGAACCCTACGTAGCTAAAACCAAATATTCGGACACGCACACATTCATACCGAGACCTGCTAACAGTTACCCATGCTACACTAACCCTAGGCTCATCTCGAAGGCATCGGACACGTTCCCTCTGGGCAAAGGCAAACTTGAGTTATGAGGGAATGCCAGTGGAAAAACACCTTCTCCCATTACACTCATAAAGGCAGATCATGGTTAAAAAACAGAAAACGAGGAATGTCAGAAAAAGGAATGACGTGGGATAAGCGGGGAAGGGTTCGGGACACAAGAGGGAAGACGTGAAGATTACTAATAACATCCATGTCTAAAGTATCCATGAGGGTTTTTTTGAACATAATTATTTTTTTTTTCCTCTTGGTTTTTTACTTTTATATACAAACAAACCAAAACACAAAATATGGATTGTGCACGTTTTTGTTTGTTTTCACATATATATTTCATGAAAAGCCTCAATACTCATTTGGGAGGGAAAGAGGGAATGTGGAGGAAGGGATTGAAGATGGGGAAGTGGACGGAGTGAGAAAAAATCCTTTTCCTTTGAATCGGTTAATCCAGGACTATGATGTTGATGGTGGTGGTGGTGGTGATGATGGAGGGAACTGGAGGGGAAGAAAGGGAGTGAGGAATTGGGTAGGAGGATGGCAAGAAGGAAAATGGGGGTTCGGAAACAACTCAATCTTTCCAGTCCTTCTTGATGTTGAGGTTCCATTCCCAGGACAGGTGGTCGTGCTTGTCGTCGTCAGTGAACTTGGATTTAATGTTGTAAGTGCCCCGGGCCAGCATGCCTTTGGGCGCCTCCTCCAAGGGTGTCAGGAACTCGTATTCATCCGGCCGGGGCCCATAACTGCCCACCATGTAGTCGGACTTGTCAACTGAACACAAGAAACAGGAGAAGAGGTTTAAATCAAATGCTATATTAATTCATCGTCAGTGAAGGTTAGAGCAATCAAATGTTTCAACAAAAATAAAAAAACATTGATTGAATGACCCCAAAATTCAAGATATGGTGGCAAAAATGCCCTACATTTTACATTTATAACATGATAAAGCAAGAGTGACGTTCTTCCCAAATATTAGCGTGATTGCAAACGAGATATTGATCTTATACAGTTTAATAAACAAGTTGTTAATACTGGGTTACGTTTTAGACAAAATTCTCAGTTTGTTTACTTTTTTTTTTTTTTTTGGAAACGAAAAGAAAAGGCACAGCAGAATCGTTGTGTGTCTCTACGAAACATGCAGGGGTGTTGTGTGTTACTTAATGAATCCATGTAAACACAAACTTGTAAAGAATCAGGCGAGTCAATGATTCAATCATGTTCCTGAATGAATCCGCCATTTGAATTAATTGGTTAAATGAATGATTCGCTCATTAATACAGAGACTTTCCGACACATTCTGGCGGTTTTAGTTTCCCTGTTTAAAGTATCATTAATTTTTTTTTATATTTCAATGTTCATTTCAAATATTAATCTCATAGCTTTATTTGCAGTGTAAATGCATTATGCAATAATGCAATCAAATGCATCTAAATGCCACATACGGATATGGATTTCATTTCCAGTCAAGGTACCAGCTCAAAAGCACACTGCAAAAGATTTTCTTTTTATCGTCAAAATCCCCCAAAAAACATTATCATTCATTTTCAAAACAAGATATCATCAAAAATAAACAAAAAAACATGATAATTTTCAAACAAGTAATCAAAATACCCCCAAAAACATTTTTTTAAACAAGTTATCAAAATCCCCCAAAAAACATGATAATTTTCAACGAAGTTATCGTTGTCAATATTGCACCCTGATTATAATGCATTTAATACTGTTTTATTAAAATGTATTGTTGCATATAAATAAACACAAGAAAGAATGATATTTGATTTAAACTAGATTTTACTGCGTTTTAACACTTATACTACAATGGGATATACAATGTGTGTGTGCGTGTGTGTGTGTGTGTGTGTGTGTGTGTGTGTGTGTGTGTGTGTGTGTGTGCATTATTATTTGCATGGCCTCTATCAAGCATACATGGGTTGGTTTGTTGGAGAGAGAGGAAGATTTCCAACATGCGAAGGCTTTTCTTGTTAAATAAAGCGAAATCCCACCAGACGCCACAGGATTTACACAACAGCAATCCAAGCCCTATCCAACTCCCCAATATCTAATCACCTAACCAATATAATATAATGCACAAACCCCTTTAAAAAAATATGTGAACCGTATATAATAATTTCACTCCAAAATTAAAAGAAAAGTCAAGCAATGAGAATATGCTGTTGCTTGAAGGAAAATGAAGCTCGTTACAAAATGTTTAGCTTTTGTGCTGCCAAATACTCATGAAAAAAAATGACGAGTAAAATAAATACAATGATTTAAAATTGAAAGTATTACAGTATTTATGCATCATATTAGTATTTGAAGCACTGCATTTTTTTTTTTTTCAGAATCCAAAATAAATCAAAATGAGAACCTGGAAAGCAGCGTTTTTTCTTTCTTTTGATTTGCGGTGACATGCATGAATGCAAAATGTTGTAATTGTGAAAGAACACTTACTCTTCACCCCTTTCCTATAGGTCTGCTGTACATACTTCAACCCCGACACGATCTCTTTGTTGACCTGTAGACAGACGTAAACACGATGTCACCGGTGAACAGGAAGCATGTTTGCATGTGCAGTCGGTACACAATGTGCCAGTGTTTATCCCACAGCAGATTTAGTCACGCCGCTATGACGTAATGTGGAAACACAGGGCAACCAAGCTTTAAATAAGATGACAGAAGAACTACCGGTAATTTACCGGATTATCAGACAGACACTAATACATGGTTATGAAATATTGAGGTATTTTACTGGAAATTCAGTCATGTGACTTCTACTGTACACAGTTAATGTGCCATGAAATTGTGCTACCGTGCTAGAAGTTGTGTGATACCGTTCATCCCTGTTTAAATGTTTCCTGTTGAGATTATCTGACCTTGAAGCTGATCTTTATCCTGTACTCCACTGCCTCCTTCAGCACGAACGACTGCTTCTTATAGGACTCCAGATCGCCTGAGAGAGGAACACACACACGCTGAAGATACTACAGCAAATACCAGTACATACATTAATATTCCTCACAGCAGGCCTCAACCAAACCATAAAATACATCAGTAATGTCCCTTGTGAAGTCCCCCTGTGGTGAAAATCAAGGTTTTAATGTTGTTTATACGACTATGTGGTGTTTTTAATATGTGTAAATTCATAAGTGGACAGCATTGCTCTCCTTAAAACTGCAGTGAACCAAAGACAGTCTCAAAAACACGGTTTGAAATCGCTGGTGTTTCTGACGTCACACACTACCTTGTAACCGATCAGATCAACGTGTGATCGTCCACCAGTGGATCTCTGCGCTGAGTGAGTGAGGGGAGGCGGGGCTAATTTACATATTCATAGAATCGCGTATACTAAATGAGGCAAGGGTGTCGAGTTACATTCACGTTTTTTTTTTTTAAGGAAGGAAAAAACATTTACATGTGTCATTGTGGTGACACAAAATTATTGACTACAGGGGGACTTTTACTTTTACTAGGTCGATAACAAGACGGTCTAAATGAGACTACATAGGTTATCTATTTTTATTACATGGCTTGGTTGAATTATAATGTAGATTGCGGTCTGTTATTTCTTGATAACACACCGTTGCTAAGTATAACACACCGTTGCCATGAAAAACAGAGCGTTGCCATGGACACAGGATTCTAACCGTAGAGACGGAACGGACCATTTTCTTTAGCGGAAGCCACATAAATCGTTTTTAAATCAATAAATTCCTTTTTAAATCAATATTTTGAGTCAAATTATTGATTTATTTGGTAGGTAGCCATGTTATAAGCGGGATAATGTATAGCGAGTTGGTCGTTATAGCGAATACAACTCCCTCCGCTTTGAGTCGGGCTCATAATCAGCCTGTCGGGAGTTGTGTTCGCTATAACAACCGCCTCGCTATACATTATCCCTTACATATCAGCCATCCTGTTATATTGGCATTGGCCATTAAAAAACATGTATCCGTTGACCACTAATAATGACCTGGATAGGAACAAAAACATGTAAAAGAAAGTGTGAAGGATGAGCTGGCGTAGTCAGGTGTGGTACGAGCTTGATTGTGAACGACACACTGCAGTTGAATCATGTTTCCAGCAGATGGCTGCAGGACACACACACACACACACACACACTCTCTCTCTCTCTCTGGCTGCTGTGCTTTATCTGGGTCATGTGACCGTAAGATTACCTCGCACCACAGGTTTGGTTTGGCTTAGTCATAACTTAAACAACACTCACTAATAACGGCATGATTATGTCCAAGAGAAACGAGCTCAGACTATTACATCACACAACATGTACATTGTTGTGTTGTGATTATATAAATAGGGTATTTGAAGAAGTATACATAGTATAAATGTATTAAAATTACAGGTTTTATTTTCAAAACAAATTTGTAATGTGAATACAAACCTAGGGCTGGGCATCGTTCAAAATCTTTCGATCCGGTGCCAATTTCGATACCTCAGTTTCGATACCGGTTCCTAACGATACTTTTTTCGATACCAATTTTATGAAATCCATTTTAACAAGATTACATAACACATTACCTCAGAAAAACGTTGGTTTTTTTATTTATTTAGTTTTATTTTTTCAGTTTGACTCATGCTCCTTAGCCAGTGCACAAAGGAATAAAAAATGTTTTATAAAGCGCTCATGCTCACCAAAGCTGAATTTTTAAATAAAAAAATACAGTAAAACTTTAGAAATATTGTTTATTTCTACAGTAAAACTTAAAAAAATTCTGACTAACCAACACATTTTTGAACGGCAGTGTACATTCAGTAGGTTATTATTTATTGCAATATAAACACTGAGTGATCAACAAGAATCAAGATATCTCTTCATTTACCAGTCGAAGACGAAGCAACTTTCTGCTCTTATGTTTACTCCGTGCACTGTCAAGGTCTTCATCATATTTGTCGTGGGTACCGGTCTTTGCAGCCATTATTTTACCGCAAATACTGCATCTCGCGCTGTTGGCATCGAGCCTGGAGAAATGTACCCACACTTTTGATCGACTTTTTCACATCTTTAAGGTATTATGTGTGTGTGCTCGCGTCTCATATGAATATGTGCGCAGAGAGTTTGTGCTCGCGTCTATGAATATGTGCACAGAGAGTTTGTGTGTGTGTGTGTGTGCTCGCGTCTCATAAGTATGCGTGTCGAGAGTTTGTGCGTGCGCGCGCGCGTCTCATATGAGTGTGCGCGGAGAGTTCCGCGTGTTTCGTGTGAATAGAGTTTGCGTGTATGTGCGTGAGCGACTTTATGTGTGTCGTTGTGCATTTCATATGTATTTGTTTGAGCACTGACGTTGACGAGTTAACTCCTTAGGTATCGAAATCTGGAACCGAACAACATGTCATTTTTCGATACTCGATAGTATCGAGGCAATTCGGTCGGTACCTAAAAAGTATCGAGACTCGGTACCCAGCCCTATACAAACCTCGTTGTTTGAGCTTTTATTTAGTATAATGAACATGTTTGAGCTTTCGCTTCCCATTATTGATGTGCACTGATGAATACCATTAAAATGTACGACTCGATTCATATCGATTACTTTTCCGATGTCTTTGTGAACTTTTTGGAAGCTTGATTTTATTATTGCCTTTCCACGGATGGACAAAAATGCTGAGGTTGAACCAAAGTCTTCTGGGTTTGGAACGACACGAGGGTGAGATGACAGAAATTGTACTTTTGGGTGAACTATCCCTTTAAGAACACAAGTGTGCTCTACTCACCTTGCAGGTCAAGGGTCAGCGGGGCGGGAGCCGTCTCACACATAAGAGTTAGCCGTGTGACCTGCACGTTGGGAACGGCGGGATCTGCAAAACGAACAAAAGACACAAGAAGATGACATAAGAAAAGCCGTCGATTGACATTTATACATCCAGGGCCTGGATTTCATTTCAGAAATTGGCTGATTTTTTTTCTTATTTGAGGCGGGTAACATTTTAGACATGTTTTAATTTACCTAAATGCTTGCTCACTCTATGTGTTTGTGTTTTTACAACACATTTTAAGAGCATCTTGCAAATACCCCAATGCATGTACACATTATGTTCCTTTTTATTTATGAAACTGATGCAATTATGTGCCGAATAATATTTAAGCGCACACCTTGGGTTCAAGATGTTACTATGTGGTCATTTTCATTGCGCAAAAGCATTCACACAGCACACGAGGATATGATTTCAAACTTTGAATTCAGTTTGGGAAAACTGGAAAAACAGTGCAGTCAAGATTCACTTGTGTGTTGATCTCCACACCTCAACCAACAGGCCAAACCGACTCTCACTCTTTTTGGCAAGCAAGCGCTCATTCTGATTATGGTCTTGACTTCTAAATGTGGTTACATTCACACACGTTGTTCATTGTATTCATATTTTACACACTAAAGATGAATGTTGTGCAACCGGACCAAAAAAAATAAAAGAGAATAAATTATACATTGGTTCGCTTAGCGTTCACGCTGTCATTTTTAACACCGAACCTAAAGATGCAAAAGGATATACGTTCACAACCTGATTGATCAGGTTGAACCTAAACGCGCTGGTTATATGTGTGCGCACGTATATATATGATGGTATTCTGACCAGCTGAGGACTCAAAAAGCTCCACGTTTGCACACACAAATTATAAACCCGCACCCGACCGACGTTTTCAACTAACCCGCCCGCAACTCGGACCGCAAAAAAACTAAAAACAAATATTGTACCCGACCCGCTTCCTGACCCGCGTTTTTTAAAAGTAGTAAATGCTCATCGTAGCGTCATTGGGCCATAGACGCACTAGGGGTGCGGCCACATTTTTCTGAATGCTGTATGATATCGCCAAGTGTTATGTAATAAAGGCTTGATTTATTCATTTATTTCGTTTCATTTTCTTACCAATTAAGAGATGCTGCATGTGTTTATCCAGTCTAATCGAAGTGTGCGTCTCTCCCCCGACTATCCCAACAAAAACCCTCTCAGAAAATACATAAAACTGACATTACTGAGCTATATGCGTTTGAAAGTAGCCTATTAAAATGGCCCAATGGCATTGCTCAGTTCAACGTGTTGGGAAATCGGGCATTTTGTCCCGCGTCAGCTTTTATACAAAAGTTAATAACGCGCTCAACATTCAAAAGGTAAATAAGGATTTCCTACTTGCATCTCTAGAACTGAGCTTGTGCGTCATCCTCGCGCCAGTTATTCAGCCAATAAAGCGTAGGCCTATGCATTTCATTGAAAATTGTCTCTAGTACATATAAATTACAAAGGTTTAACCCATTCATGCCTAAAACGCCGGCTAAAAAAAGGCCTTTTTATGCCCAAGTACTTTTCTGTAAATCCCCTCCCAAAACCTAAGGGTTTCCAGAAATATTTTTCAAAGCCTACTAAAATCTTAATTTATCAGGCTCTATAGCAGATAAAAAGCATTTGAGAGCTTACTTCTTTGGCTTTCAACTTGACTGGCCATAACCCTCAACTGCATTTAAAAAAAAAAATCTTAATGGTGACTACACACAGATGTGTGATGCGGTCTTAAAGGTAAACACACACAGATGTGTGATCCGGTTTTAACGGGTTAACTGGCATCTTTATTTAAAACGACCCGACCGACCGCGTCCCGAATATCATAAAAAATATTTTTGGATGACTCGTAACCGTGGGTGACCGCAGGCACCTGCTCATTTTGGATCAACCCGCGCATCGCTGGTGTGAAGACGTGGTTTTGACGCCCGTACTTAACCGTGATGGGTAACGTCGCCACTATGATGAGAAAAAGCAGATATGCTTGAGCATTCAGTCCTTTTTAGGGTCACATCCTGTGACATCACGTCCTGTTTTTGGCTCGTTCACATGTCTGTGGTCCGTGTCGTGTTCATATTTCATTTCGAAACGCACCAGAGTTCGTTTGGAAGCGGGTCAAGAAGACCCATCTTTTCAGCGTCACGGCCCAATTGTTGGGTGGCACCAGGGTTCGAATTAGGGCTTTAAACGATTAATCGAATCCAAAATAAAAGTTTGTGTTTACATAATAAATGTGTGTGTATTGTGTGTAATAATATTTTGTATATATAAATATAAATACACACACATGTATGTATATATTTAAGAAATATTTGCATTTATATACTGCATATATATTTTTATATGATTTATGTTAAATATAAATATAACTATTATATATAAATAACACATTTTTCTTAAATATATACATGCATGTGTATTTATGTATACAAAATAATTACACACAATACACACACACTTATTATGTAAACACAAAATTTTATGTTGGATTCAATTAATCGTTGACAGCCCTAGTTCGAATGTCAGCGTCCACACTCAAAGTAACAGCGGCTTCGTTTGAAATGAACCAAACATGCCAAGTGTGAACACACCCTAATATATTTGCTAAACTTGCGTGCTAGTGAATAAATGTTTGTGGGAATTTCCCACAAGGAAACTAGAAGCGTAACTCGTGGGAATGAGTAAAATTATGTACAACACACCAAATTCAGGCCCTGATATCATAGAGACTAGGCGGCCAGAACAGTAAACAACCACAGAGCAAATTACCCATAATTCTCACGCAACCACAGAACCAAGAACTCACTGGAATGTTTCTCACTTGTGACGCATACGATTAACAACACAAAGTAAAATGTTAGATAAACGGCATTTTCTCATAACCTTCACCAGAATGAAGTCTAATTTGGAATAAACAATGAACTTCACTTGAAATGTTAAAATAACGAATCCTATTGCGGATTACAGAGACGCTGACAGCTAGACTTCCTGAGGAATGTCAGACGACGACGAGATCTTCCAGAAAACACTTTTTGTTTGGTTTGAGCAGCTCGACCTCTGGCTCCACTAATCAGGGCGGGTGTTTAGCCGGGTGTATCTGGGAAAAACAAACTTTTGCAAGTCCATTTGCTGCCGCTAGTTCTCTAAGCAACTTCACAATTGTGTTTAGAGTACGACCAATATCCCAACAACTGACGTCCACGTAAACGCAGGAACTACAGAAGCACACAGCTGGAGATTATCACCATCTCTGATGTCCGTGTGGTGCTTTGGTCACTCTACAGTAGGCAATGAGATGAGAAAAGCTCTTCAGGCGAAGGGATGAACCGTAACACACAGGGTTATTGTAATGGCGGACGTGACCTAGGTTTGGAGAGACGGCGCACGAGGACAGCAGACGTTAACCAAGAGTCTGCAGCTCTAGCCCAGAACAACGTGATTTACCCGAGGAGGACACATTCCTGGATCCACATTATCTGATGGTCCTGGAAAACAACACGCGTATCTGGAGGAGAAATCACATGCTGAAGTGAATATTTATCAAGCTACGGTTCAATACGTCACGATGCAACGCAATATCTGAAGTGGATTGCGATGGGAGCTTCAGCAATCGAGAGAGAGGAGAGTTTAAAGCACTTGCGCTTAGAAATGTACGTTCTGTAACCGTGTTGGTTTCATGTGATTTTTAATAAACTTGTAAAGCATTTTCAAAAAAAAATTCAGTTCAGTGCCTCTAAAAATATCATGTTTTTTAATCATAAAAAAAAAAGGCAATAACATTTCCCTGACAGATTCAAAAGTTTGGGGTCGGTATTCATTTTTTTTAAATGTTCAACATAAAAAAGTCTCATGCTCACAAAGGCCGCATTTTTCAGAAATACAGTAATATTCTGAAATGTTACCATTTTAAATAATATAAAAATATTTAAGTTTAATACTTTTAATATATTTTATAAATGCAATTTATTGTGATCCAAAGCTGAATCCAGTCTTCAGTGTCGTGTGATAAAAATCTCTTCTAAAACTGTAAAAATGTTATGAATAATTTGTGTTATTATTTTGTTATGAATAATAATTTTTGTTTCAGTCATGAGGATCCTCTCCATCAGTCTGTCATATAAGCTACATAAAGCAATGAGGAGAACATTATAATATTGTGCTTTTAATGGCTTTTAATGGTGAGACTTTTGTTTTTGTAATCAGGTTCTCAGAAATGATATAATAATTTGGATTTTGATTTATCAGCCAATATATCGGTTATCGTTTTTTAAGTATAAAGAATTATCGGTATTAGCCGAATATTTTCATATCGGTGCATCCCTAAATGCAACTGAAGTATTTTTGAATGCATTAATACAACAAAAAGGGGGTGAAAAGGAGCATCATGTGATGCGCCAATGAGTCTGAATCAAGACACGTTTTACATGTTTCCATATTTCATGGGGATCGTTCCATAAGTGTAATGATTTTTATTCTGTACAAACTGTATATTCTCCTGAACCTGCCCATCACAGAAAACCTTCTGCATTCTCAAAATAAGTGTGATTTATAAGACGTTTTCCTCGTGGGGACCAAAAATAAAAGTCCCTACCAGGGTATTGCCATCTTTGTGGGGGTATTGTGTCCCTATAATATAGTTATCAGAACCACACACACACACACACACACTGAGAGTCAGTGAGTGAGTGAGTGAGTGAGTGAGAGAGTGAGAGAGTGAGTGAGAGAGTGAGTGAGTGAGTGAGAGAGTGAGTGAGTGAGTGAGTGAGTGAGTCGGTGAGTGAGTGAGTGAGAGAGTCAGTGAGTGGGTGAGTGAGTGAGTGAGTGAGAGAGTGAGTGAGTGAGTGAGTGAGTGAGTCGGTGAGTGAGTGAGTGAGAGAGTCAGTGAGTGGGTGAGTGAGTGAGTGAGTGAGTGAGAGAGTGAGTGAGTGAGAGAGTGAGTGGGTGAGAGAGTGAGTGAGTGAGAGAGTGAGTGAGAGAGTGAGTGAGAGAGTGAGTGAGTGAGAGTGAGAAAGTGAGTGAGTGAGTGAGTGAGAGAGTGAGAGAGTGAGTGAGTGAGTGAGAGAGTGAGAGAGTGAGTGAGTGAGTGAGTGAGAGAGTGAGTGAAAGAGTGAGAGAGTGAGAGAGTGAGTGAGAGAGTGAGAGAGTGAGTGAGTGAGTGAGTGAGTGAGAGAGTGAGAGAGTGAGAGAGTGAGTCAGTGAGTGAGTGAGAGAGTGAGTGAGTGAGTGAGAGAGTGAGAGAGTGAGTGAGAGAGTGAGTGAGAGAGTGAGTGAGAGAGTGAGTGAGAGAGTGAGAGAGTGAGTGAGTGAGAGAGTGAGTGAGTGAGAGAGTGAGTGAGTGAGAGAGTGAGTGAGTGAGTGAGTGAGTGAGTGAGTGAGTGAGTGAGTGAGTGAGTGAGTGAGTGAGAGAGTGAGAGAGTGAGTCAGTGAGTGGGTGAGTGAGTGAGTGAGTGAGTGAGAGAGTGAGTGAAAGAGTGAGAGAGTGAGAGAGTGAGTGAGAGAGTGAGAGAGTGAGTGAGTGAGTGAGTGAGTGAGAGAGTGAGAGAGTGAGAGAGTGAGTCAGTGAGTGAGTGAGAGAGTGAGTGAGTGAGTGAGAGAGTGAGAGAGTGAGTGAGAGAGTGAGTGAGAGAGTGAGTGAGAGAGTGCGTGACGAGAGTGCGAGAGTGAGTGAGTGAGAGAGTGAGTGAGTGAGAGAGTGAGTGAGTGAGTGAGTGAGAGAGTGAGTGAGAGAGTGAGTGAGAGTGAGTGAGTGAGAGTGAGTGAGGAGTCGAGTGAGTGAGTGAGTGCGTGAGTGAGTGAGTGAGAGAGTGAGAGAGTGAGTCAGTGAGTGGGTGAGTGAGTGAGTGAGTGAGAGAGTGAGAGAGTGAGTGAGAGAGTGAGTGAGTGAGTGAGTGCGTGAGAGAGTGCGTGAGTGAGAGAGTGCGTGCGAGAGTGAGTGAGTGAGTGCGAGAGTCAGTGAGTGGGTGAGTGAGAGAGTGAGTGGGTGAGTGAGTGAGAGAGTGCGAGAGTGAGTGAGTGAGTGCGTGAGTGAGGTGAGTGAGTGAGTGAGTGAGTGAGTGAGTGAGTGAGTGAGTGAGTGAGCGCGATGAGTGAGTGAGTGCGTGAGTCGGTGAGTGAGTGAGTGCAGAGAGTCAGTGAGTGGGTGAGTGAGTGAGTGCGTGAGAGAGTGAGCGAGAGTGCGTGAGTGAGTGAGTGAGTGAGTGAGTGAGAGAGTGAGTGGGTGAGAGAGTGAGTGGGTGCGAGAGTGAGTGAGTCAGTGAGTGGGTGAGTGAGTGAGTGAGTGCGTGGGTGAGTGAGAGTGAGTGCGTGAGAGCGTGAGAGAGTGCGTGAGTGAGTGAGTGAGTGAGTGAGTGAGTGAGTGAGTGAGTGAGTGAGTGAGTGAGTGAGTGCGAGAGTGAGAGCGTGAGCGCGTGAGTGAGTGAGTGAGTGAGTGCGTGAGCGAGTGAGTGGGTGAGCGAGTGCGTGGGTGAGAGCGTGAGTGAGTGCGAGAGTGCGTGAGTCAGTGAGTCCGTGAGTGGGTGAGTGAGTGAGTGAGCTGCGTGAGTGCGTGAGGTGCGTGAGTGCGAGAGTGAGAGAGTAAGTGAGTGCGTGAGTGAGTGAGTGAGTGTGTAGAAACCTTCATCCAACTAGGCCAGCGCAGAGAGAGAGCGCGAGAGAGAAAGAATGAGAGAGCGACCACACACACACCCACACCCACACACACCTGCAGCAACACTGCAGTTGCCCAGCAGCGCCTCCTTGTACTTGCGAAGGCTTTCGTCATGCTGGTCGAGCTCCTGGATCTCCTGAAGGCTCTTCTGTGCCGGTGGCTTGTAGTTGACAGCCTCGCTCTGTTCGTTCTCCGCTGCGATAGCGGCCAGCTGCTCTGGTGTGGGCTCCTGCTCGGCCATGATGCACAGCTGGAGGGAGACCGCAACAGGGTTAGGGGAGAGGAAACACACCTGCCGCAAACATCCACAGCAATGGAGATCTGACCCACATAACGTCATGTGATCAGGTCCTCCAGCGTGTTAATTTTTAATAACATTAATGGATTTGAAATGAATTCACCCCACAGCACACAGCAACGGAAGCGGACTAATGTGGGCATCGGTAATCAGCACTATTGCATTAGCGGTCAAAGCCAATTACAGCAGGGACTCACATACACTACACAGCGCCAAGCCTATTTTTAGGCTGATTCACGGTTAAAAATGATATATATAATTGCCCGATTTATTCCAAATGTATGCAAGTTATGTAATGTATACTAGAATTTTATTTAAGTTCATTTATGCTCACCAAGGCTGCATTTATTTCATGTAAAATACAGTAAAAACAGCAATACATTTTACAATTTAAAAGTTTTCTATTGTAATATTTTTCAAAGTGTAATTTATTCCTGTGATCAAAGCTGACTTTCCAGCATCATTACTCCAGTCTTCAGAGTCACATGATTCTTCAGAGTCACATGATCCTTCAGAAATCACTCTAATATGTGGCCATGGACCACAAATCCAGTCACATGGAGCAATTTTATGAAATGGAGATTTCTACATCATATGAAAGCTGAATAAATAAGGTTACAATAGGAGAATATTTGGTCGAGATACGACTATTTGAAAATCTGGAATCTGAGGGTAAAAAAAAAAAATATATATCGAAACATTGAGAAAATCTCCTGTAAAGTTGAACATTTATGTTCGCGATTGTGCTGCATTCACTCACAAAAATACATGTTTTATATATTTATGGTAGGAAATTTACAAAATATCTTCATGGAACATGATCTTCACTTAAAGGAGAACTCCGGTCAATTTTAACATTGAGCTCAATTTTTAGTAAATTTGGAGTGCTGTCAATACAGAGAACAACGACAAAAATCGGTGTTGCCTACACTGTTTTATCCTCTTTTTAAAATTTGCACCCTATTGACTTGAATGGGGCAAGTTATAAACCTGTTTTTATCCTCTTGAACATATTTGATGTGTCATTACAAGTGCCCAGCCATGTTGAGTGATTCCTTAAGAGTGAACACGAGTGAATCTGACTGCAGTAGATGTGAAAGATATGAATAAAAATGATGTTATATCAGCCAGCGCAAATACCTGTATTTAGTTCCTGTTTTCGGTAGAAGTCCAAAGTAGTCGATTGTCGAGTTCACGCGCATAGGTTTAGTTGCTATGATCACGCGCGTGAACTCGACAATCGACTACTTTGGACTTCTACCGAAAACAGGAACTAAATACAGGTATTTGCGCTGGCTGATATAACATCATTTTTATTCATATCTTTCACATCTACTGCAGTCAGATTCACTCGTGTTCACTCTGAAGGAATCACTCAACATGGCTGGGCACTTGTAATGACACATCAAATATGTTAAGAGGATAAAAGCAGGTTTATAACTTGCCCCATTCAAGTCAATAGGGTGCAAATTTTAAAAATAGGATAAACAGTGTAGGCAACACCGATTTTTGTCGTTGTTCTCTGTATTGACAGCACTCCAAATTTACTAAAAATTGAGCTCAATGTTAAAATTGACCGGAGTTCTCCTTTAATATCCTAATGATTTGGGACATAAAATATATATTTTTTATAATTTTGATTAGGGATGGGACGATTACCGGTTTCACGATAAAATGTACGGACGGTTAGTATTATCGTCTAAAATTTAATTATCATTAAAACCGTGTTTGATTATCGCGATTTTAATAACTCACTGTAAATCCTGTCCGGCCAGCAACAGTCTGACGCAGGCGCAGCGCGCAATGTTGTTGTTTTTTTATTCGAGAAGGAATGGCGGATGGCAGCGACCGTGCTCGGGAGATTTTTCAGCCTTTTAAGAGGACCAAATCTGAGGGTGTGGTCATATTTTGGCTTTTACAAAAGTCCTGAGGGAAGCTTAATCGAGGATGGTCACCCTGTCTGCAGGACAAAGAGTCGCTGCAACAGAAACACTTCAAATCTGCCGAGTCGTCTTGTGTGACCAGCACCCACTGTTGTATAGCGAACGCAAGGCAAGTTAACTTTGACCTCAATACCAAAAACGTCTGCGAAATAATTGGGTAATAAATGTTGTTTTGAGTTTAACTATTTTAGCTCACTCACAAAGAAAAGTTTGCAGCAATTTGCTTTGAGCCAAAGACGAACGAACAAGTTCAAACAAGACTATTATTAAGAGTGCCATTTAATGTATAGATTCATTGTACACTTATTACACCAATTTTTTTTACCACATAATTATGGGGACATATTGAATTGAGGTTAATGTTTTAAATCTTACTTGTTTATAAATCGATTTTGTACAGCGAGCGTACAAAACAATCGTCCAGTCAAGATGATCACAACAATATGATCAAACTCTGTAAACAATAAATCAACTCTGATTAAATTTTCAATACAATCAAAAACGGAGACACAAGACGGCAAGTTGTATTTGAATGAAACGAGAGCGCTTTTGATCAATATATTGTGTCCTTGCTGAATTAAAGTATTAATTTCTTCCTATATATATATATAAAATCTTACCAACCTTGAATATTCTTAGTGTATAGTCAATATTTTAAGTGGATCAAAACCTTTCAAAGTTATACATTCATTTTGAACAATACCCGTTCTTGTCACAGGACAACTTCGATTAACTTTTTTGCTCCACTTCAAAATGTCGACTACTGCAGTTTTAAACACAGTGATCTACTTGCGAAACAAACAAACATACATTGGAAAACAGATTCACAAACTAATTGACTCTAACGTTTATCATCTTTACTCATGACAAATTGCTCTCTGACAACCAGTTCCTGAATTAGCATCTGATGCGCTCGCTGTCTGGATGTTTACATCCCCGTGTCAATGTCACATGCTCATGTCTTGGACCCAGCGAGGCCCTTTTTCAAAGATGTACGGCAAACACAGACAGAAGTGAATGCAGAGAAGCACTCGTGCTGCAATGCGGTGGGCTGGGAACAGAAAGTGCTCGTGTTCTCTCCCTCCCGAGTCCGAATAATACGCCGGCTTCACCTTTACGGCAGCTTCTGGAGTTCGCTTCACTGTGGCCTTTCCTTTCCTTACATGGTGCTAAACACACACAATCACACTCGTAGCAGAGTCGCTTTGACGCATGGAAGATGCATCTGCAAAAGAGCAATCGCGATGATCTTTTGCACTTGTGATTTTGGCAAGTTGCTGACAAATCCAGGGCAAGTTCTAGCTTTATAGCAGGTTTTTATTAAAAAGTTCAATTTAGTAGGGTCGTTTCAGTGATGCTGAATATGTGAACCACAGAGTCCAGTCATAAAACAATTGAATTTACTGTACAAGTCATGGATTTTGGCATAATTTGAATGAATAAATCAAAAGTAGGGCTGAACACCGTAATGAATGGTGATATGGACTAGTGAATATTAAACCAGACAAAAGAAATGCTATTTGAATATGTAGCATTAGCATGTTCTACGTATCTGTGTGTGAATCAATGCCATGGTTTTGTCAACTACACACACTCAAGCATGACATTCATGATGTTATTAAAAAAAGGTTATTAAAACTAAGGATTTATTTATTTAATGAATTCAATAAAAACCGTAATAGTGTGAAAAATTACAATTTACAAGAACTGTAATGTAATATATTTTAATGCAATTAATGCAAATTGATGTCATTTATTTCATTCATTTTTGGATTTGCTGCTCGAGAAACATTTCTGATATAATTTAAAAGATATGCGTCACATGATCCTTCAAAAACCATTCTAATATGCTGATTTGCTGCTCGATAAACATGTCTGATTATTATCGATGTTAAAAACAGTTGTGCTGCATGATAGTTTTGTGGAAACTAGCATTGTCATGATACTGGAATTTTGATACGATACCTTGAAATATATATATATATAATCGATATTCGATACCATTTTCCATACCACAGGGAAAACTGCCATATACTGTATACCACTAAACAGATCATTTATTAATATCATCTCATATTTTTTGGACCATTTGGGTAATTTGGTTGCAATAGCTTACACACAGAACAGGGAGGATTTATTTGAGTCATAAATATCTTAAATTTGAATCATAAATTGAATAAACTCAATTTACATAATTGAAAAGACAAGTAAATAGTGAGTGATAAAATAAGAACAAATAAACAAATGGCAAACGATAGCACAATTAAATACAATAGTATAAAGAGATAATAGTATAAACCTGTTTTTTCAGGTGGGCCTAAGTAGTGTTCAGGTAAGAAGTACTACATAAATTAAAATGGGCTACTCAATGGTAAAATAACACTGGACAGCCATCACAAAAATGAAATATAAATTAATGCTTACAATTAAAGTTATTAAGTCAAGAGCAGCGAGTAATTATCTCTTTTTTATTTGATTAACATAAGCAGGTTTATGAGGCTGCTGTCAGCTTATGCACGGATATAATATACTGTTACACGACTATTTATGTCCCAAAACTCACTGCATTTACCTGCCAGATGGGTATTATGGGATAATTTTGCATGTATTTGACCATTTAAGTAGCCTGGTCCTACCAGACTCTTGTACATTTAATTTGTACAGAGAGTCTGGCCTCTCTCCATTGACAAGCGTTAACTTCCTTGAAGGCGGGGTACTCTGTTGAAGTTTAAAACTATTGGATCTGCCCAGAGTCATTGTCGATCTGCCATAACCAATCGCTAACGTTTGGTCGTGACGTATGCCGACTCAAACTAGCGCACGACCTCAACGTCATCGTTCTCAGCCACTCCCTCTGTTCGCTGATTGGACCGGTAAAAAATTGACTGGAGAAAACCCAATACACCACAATCCCAGACGTAGTTTTGAAGGAAAATTAAAATTGAGCGGAAGTAGGTAGGAGGGCGGAGCCAGGCTATAATTTAAGCGCAATAAGCCAATGCGAGCAATAATAGATCAGTGGTGCGCACGTTTTTTTAAGTGCCACCGTGAAACCTGTGGGAATGACAATACAAGCACTATTCAACCGGAGAGAATGAGACTAGTGAGTGACAGGAGGCGGGTGTCACTTCCCATCGGAGAGAAGAGAGACAGAAAGCGCAGCTGGTCTCAGTGTATCGATATTGCAGAAAAGGAGTATTGGAACCGTTTCAGATATTTCAGTATCGGTACTTTGATAAAAAATAATAATAATAATAATTCAGGATTCTTTGATGAATAGTCTATTTTATATTGTTGGGGCATATCTAAACATTGTAAAACCTGTTATTTTCAAAGGAATGAACATTAAATAATGGTTCAAATACTACTACTAATAATAAATGAGTTAAACTATTTGCTGAATTTATACTGAGAGCCGCAGCTACATCCATGCGTTATCTTAAAGTCGTCAAGAAGAGAAATTCCACTTGGCGCCAACTTGTTTCAAACAAAGTGCAAAGATCTGCCAGCTTATCTGACAAATAGTCGGTACTTTGATTAAAAAAATAAATAATAATAATAATTCAGGATTCTTTGATTAATAGTCTATTTTATATTGTTGGGGCATGTCTATCTGACAAATAGTTGTAGTGAGGACCGCATATGAACAAACGCGTGAGATATGAACCGGGAGAGCCAGGGAACAGGGGAAAAACATCCTCTCAGCATATGGTGTACTAGTACAGTCTGCAGGTCCTGCATATCGAAGACAGATGTGGTTTGCGTAACACTTCGGGAGACTCGCAAAAGGGACTGCATTACTGGTGCCCACAATGCAGTGTGCGGTTAATGTGCGTGAGCCACGAAAACCAACAAAACGGTTACCCTTATTAATATGGAAGGACTATAAACTAGAAAAATGACACAATGTAATCAATAAAAGAGCGTAACATTCACGCAGAATCTTCAAAGTCGTCTTTGCCTTGTGAAAACGGTCTCAGTTTTGGCAGCGGATGGTTTTGGCCACGGTCAGGACAGGAATTCAGATAACACTGCACAGCTTTTTTCCATTCTGGGCCTCGTCACACTCCTGACAGGGAGAGAGGCCGTTCTCCATCAGCAGGCTCTGGCACGCTTGATCCAGCGGCTAGCTTTTCAAGTTTAGGATCAGAAGCGAGAGGCACATGATGGGTTGTCATGTTCCCATTGGCCCTAAACCAGGCGTGTCCATTCCTGCTCCTGGAGGGACACCTTCATTGCAGTTTGGCTTCAACTGATCTGACATTTCTAGTGATCCTGAAGAGCTTGATTATCTGGTTCAGGTGTGTATGAAGCTCTAAAAGTGAACATGCTGAAGAGGACTTCATGATTTCCTTGATTTCTGGAAATAAGAGAGTTTGACGTAGGGGTGAAACGGTTTTGAAAAATAGCCATTTTGGTGGTGGAATAATCGATAGAAATAATCAATAGAAATAATAATAGACCTAGTAGAGACCAATCAGACAATTTTACTGTTGGAGCGCTCTTGGATTGGATAGGCCGTTTAGATTGACAGGTCTTGATTTACCATGCGCCACAGAGAGCCTAAGTCCCTCCCCTTCCGGTGGACCACCATGGGACCTTATTTTGGAAAAATATTGTATGTTAGTCAATGGCGAGAGAACAAATATTTTATCTCGTTTGAATTGTGCCCTGAATTACACATATGATGTTTGTCAATTTAAAAGATACATTTTAAAGTCAAGAAAGTCGCAGTTTGATGTAAAACGGTTGAGGTATAAGACTGTGAAAATACGTAATTACAAAGACTACAGACCGAAAAGGCGCACATGTGACGTCATACCTTTTCTCTCAATGAATGAAGCTAACTTTACTGAAGCTAACGTCTGTCATTTTTTCTATAGTCTTACGTTATAATCGTAACGTTGTGATGCCTGAGTGTGTTGTACCAGACTGCACACACACGAGCAACGGTGACGTATAGTGCGAGACGAGAGATGTAGTTCACATAAAAGTAAATGTTACTCTTCTGTTTTATGACAAACTGTGACTTTCTTGACTATCATAATTATCTTTTAAATTGACAAACATCATATGTGTAATTCAGGGCACAGTTCAGACGGAATAAAAAGATAAGTTGTCTCTCGCCATTGACTACCATGCATATTTTTCCCGAAATAAGGTCCCATGAGCCGGAAGCGGAGGGGCGGGACTTAGGCTTTCTATAGGAGCATAAAGCTGAAAGAGTGCTGGAAGATCATAACTCATCCACCAGGATTTTATTACTTGTTACTTATGATTATAAATTACGTGTATGCTTTTACACATGCAAGTAGTTCTTATGTTCAGTTAAACACTCAGATCACTTGTTTGGAGAGGTCGTTGGACTTGATAAAGGGCTACCGTGGTTCCAAATAACTTTTGATTACTTTGAGATATCAACACAAAATTTGGCCCATGTGCAGTGACACGATTAGCCGTGTTTCCACTGTCGGACCAAAACCTATGTTTATTGGTTGAGTAGATGGTAGCGTCAACTAATCTGGGGGCAGGGGTTGGCCTAAGCATCAACAATCATTCCTGTTTGGCTCGGAGGAACAAACCGCATGGGTTTCTTTGACGGATCAATGCTGATCAAAACTTGATGACGGAAATCCCGTTCACTACAGAGCCTCTGAATGTCCAACGGCGACAAACTGAATCTCCTCTTTACAAGACTTTTTAAAGCATACAGATTGGATTAGCGGTTTAAACGTTATTAAACATTTAAGCACAATAGTTATTTTTAGCCGTGGGCGACTGTATCGGTCTTTAAGGGTTAAAGACATTAAAACATTTGTTTGAAATAACTTCCAATTGTGATCCGATGGGGGATTCTGATCATCGTACGAGGCAGAAATATTTACATGCAGAGGTGGGTAGTAACAAAGTCCATTTGCTTGAGTATTTTTGGGGAAAAATTGCACTTTTGAGAGTAGATTTAAATGTGGTTTCTTTAACTCGAGTGCATTTCTGTTAGAATTATTCCACTGTGCGTCTTTTCTGTTGAACTCCGTCTGGTTGACATGGTATTACATCATGATATGATATTAGCATTTACAATTTATAGATTCATTCAGCGATAGTAATTATTATGACAACAGTGTTTTAATGAACACCGACCTCCCTTGTCGAGAAGCTAAACAGGCTGAGGGAAGCAGAACAGAAAAACACCCGTGCATAATAAAAAGCAGCTCATGTCCCTTTCTGGAGCTGGCAAAAGTTAATTAAGACTGACGAAATACAATCTGTTTCTGCTGAGGAATCAGCAAAACATGAAAACAAGGTCCAGTTCAGCTGAAAGCATTTATGCCCAGATGACATCACTTTAGCTGCCAGAGTAACAAACACCGTTAGCCATTTGGCAGCCGCCTCAACGCTAATAAGTACGCAGAAAGGAGCGCTGGGTAATTTCACACAGCTGAGCATGACGCCGTAACCGTTTAACAAGGTTGTAGCAGTTATTTTCTAAACATAGGCAGCAGGTACATAATAACCTAGGGAAACAACAGCAGGTGACTTTATAAAGCGTCTGCTCGATGAAAACAAGGCACAGTGAGCCAACGAGGCCAGCTCACGCTAGGGGTGGGGGAAAACATCGATTCTTAGATGCATCACGATGCGGACGTGGACGATTCTGAATTGATTCACAAATGTCAAAAATCGATTTTCAAAAAAATTAAAAAAAAAATAATCTCTAATGGTGCGTTCACACCGGACGCGAATAGCGCGAGTTATTTCAATGTTAAGTCAATGCAAAGGCGCGTTACGCGCGTAAAAAATTCCTGCGGCGCGAATGAGGAGTAGAGTGTGGCGCGGTAGACGCGAATACTAGGGGTGGGGAAAAAAAATCGATATTGCAATATATTGTTGTGCTCTCTGTCGCAATAAATAATCGATACACTAACGCTCAATATCGATATTTTATTACAACACAAAATGATTAATTTACCCGTTGTCAGTGTCACTGTCACTACCCAATATCTACCATTCTGTTTGCGGGGGGCGCTGTTCGAGTAAATAGGGGTAAAGTGGCGCAAACAGCGGCCGGTAAAGAACACAGTACACGGTGCGAGTTCGGACACTCGGGAGGTCGTGAGATATCGCACACAATATGAGTCAGTTAAACTGATAATCCTGTCAAAGCAGCTGGTACACGGCACGACTGTCCTGCACAAATTTTATCCCGAGCCGGCGGCAATCACGTGAGCATTCGCGCTAAACACAGAGACCGGAGCTTTCAATGTTGCAGGCAATAGCTTCAGATAGAAAAATGACAGAATGTGTGTGCAAATGATTTGTTGAAAAGCAGAGAACAGTAGCCATTCCGTTCAACATAAAAAACGAGAGAGAGAGAGAGAGAGAGAGAGAGAGAGAGAGAGAGAGAGAGAGAGAGAGAGAGAGAGAGAGAGAGAGAGAGAGAGAGAGAGAGAGAGAGTGTGTGTGTGTGTGTGTGTGTGTGACAGTGTATGCGCACGCTGTATGCAAAGACCCACCCCCTAGTCTCCACTCTAAAGTGTGGAGACACTTCGGGTTTTACGAGACAGTCGACGGAAAGGCACTGGATAAAGACCAGGAGTTATTATGCAAATGCATATTTCTTTGCACAATGTTGGAAATGTTGGCATTAATAAATGCATAAAATTTCCTTATTTCCTTATTCCTTCTTTTTCTTTTCAGTCACATATATCGTGATATATCGTTGATGAAATTTCTTTCAATATATTGAATATCCTAGATATCGCGAATCGTGATATTATCATATCGTGGACCACATATCGCCACAGAATTGAATCGTGAGGTACCTGTATCGTCCCACCCCTAGCGAATACGTCGCGTCAAGTTCTCACGAATGGCGCAAATTGAGCGCGAATGATTTTATGTAGTGCTTTTTTGTGCATTCACGCGTTTGACGTGAATTTGCGTCTGCCGTCCGAGTTGAAAAATCGAAACTTCTGCGTCAATTCACGCCGCGTTAACCAATCAGGTGCCTGCTTGCTGCTGCCACGTGCTGAAGTGACGTGATAAACAGGGGCAGGCCCGCTTTTCAGATTATAATGTCATTTTAAATGTTTGGCCTCAATAACTTATTTTGTAATGACTAAATGCCCGCGTGAAAGAAGGAATGACATTGTTCAGATGTTAACTATGAATGTGACACTGAACACTTGCAGTCATATACATTTCTGAATTTCGCCTCGAAATGGACGCGCGTAAAAAGCAAGCGTTTGGGGCGAAATTGACGCGCGTCCAAAGCAAAATGTTCAAGCGTCAAACTAGACGCGGCAGGCGCAAATTTGACACGCTATTCGCGTCCGGTGTGAACGCACAGTAATAAATTCTCAATAATATTGACGGAACGAAAAAGGCGGAACTCTGAAGCGTGAACACGGAAAGTCATGTGGCGCGCGCATAACAGAGACACGTGACGGCTGAGCGCGAAATTCTAACTCTCCCTCTCCGTTTGAAAGCTAATGTATGGACAATTGGCAATTTCATTGTGACCCATTTTGTATTTTTTGTATAAGCTGCTTTTCTGTTTTGTTTAGTTTTCACATCAATATGCTGTAAACCGAGCTGTTACACACACGTACGTTATACTTACTGCCCGCCACAGTCACAGTGTGTATCGTGCAATGCCAGTCACAGAAAGTTACATTTTGACTCTGCTCTCTGCTGATGTTCATTCACTTTTTTTGTATTTAAACTGTTTTTGACTGTGTATATACAGCAAATATTTCAAGTCATAACTCTTTATAATTTAGTTGTGTATAAGATCGGCTTTCTATGTTACTAATTACTCAGAATATGTGTAAGTCCACAAGCATTATTTTTGTATGAAAGCTGCTGGTACATAATTCTATATTTTTGAATGAAAGCCGTTTGTGATTTTGCTACAGCAAAAAAAAACATTTTTTTGTCTGAAGGATTTTATTGCTCATTGCAAATAACAGGAAGATGTTGGTTAGAAGTCTATTATTAAATGCTAGAGAAATTTGTATTAATTTACTACAAGTATGTTGCTAGTACAGGCACACATTTATTTTCCTGTTGGTTCTTTGCAATGTTGGGACATATGCTGGCAAATGTAACCTCACAGTTGACTTGCCAAATCACTTCCATTTGTTTGATTAATAAAATATAGGAAGTATTGGAAGTAAATTCTTTATGGGTCATTATAAATACTTTGCTTTAAAAGTACCAAGTAGTCACACACACAAAAAAAAAGATGCATCGATAATCGTTACCCTCTTAATCGTAATCGAATCGTGAGGTGCCTAGAGATGCCCACCCCTAGTTCACGCACTTGATAGTGGAGACGAGGCTTGAATTTGACGTTGGCAACGCCCACTTCTCCATTCGATTCTGTCCAGCTGAGTTTAATTCACTTTAATTAGGGATTATCCAGAAGTGTCATCACTAGGGAAGCCTGAGCAGGACTAACATGTTAGTCTCAGGGTTACAAAGCCCAAGATTAGGCTCGTTACTGAGCAACCATTAAACTTAACAAGATTATGAAGTCAAGATTAGTGCTAATTAAAGGTGGGGGAAGTGTCAGTAAGAGCGGTGGGATGTCAAAACAGTGCCAGGTAAAGAGGATTTACCTGACAATCCCAATCAGTTTCCCCAAGAGACTCCGGTGTCCTTAGGTTTAAACTGAGTACAGCAAAGACGTGTGAAGTCTGAGGTGAAGTGAACTCTGCATTGATATAGCAACTCGAAACGGATGTTATAAATAGTTTGATGGGGAAGAAAATGAGGCTGTTCAACAATAGGGCTTCAACACCCATTGAAAACATTCCCATTCGTCTCAAGTGACGTCCAGCAAGTAGGACAAAAAAATAGTGTTGATGACAATACAGCCAAATAAACATTGTTACATGCGATTTGTCAAAGTAAACTATTGTAATGCTTACAACAGAAGCCTCTAGCTCTGGATAATAATATTGTTACGTAAGGCGATCTTACAGCCAGGAGACTGTAGCTACGGAGAGCACTCGTGTTAATTAAACAGCAGGTCTAATCCGCTGGGAAAGGGAAAGTGAGACTCTCGGTTTCCAGACATAACTATTTTTCACTCTGTTGACAGGGCTCCAGACATTAAAAAAAAAGACTGGCTCTTCATTTGAAACATTTCTCCAGCAAACGACAGACCACAACACTGCACAGAAAAATAAGTTCCTGCCACACTTAACCCCAAACCTCATCACAACGGTAACGCGTCCCGTGGCCGCCGCAACAGTGGCTATGTTTACATGCACAACTTTTGTTTCAATCGGACTGAATTCATTCTGATTTATGAATCTGAACGTAGGGTTTACATGAAGTGATCGGGTTGATGTGCACGCTTACATGTCACAAGCTTCAAATTGATTTTTTGATATTATGCGCAGACTGACGAATATACAGTTTACCGCCGTTCACGCTTAACCGTTCTCCTACATTGGTTCTTTATTTGTTTTAAACAGCAGACTTAATATATTTATCCATTTCTGGTAATAATTTGGAGACAATGAGCATATGAACCGTTGTGCTGTGCTGCTTATATTTATAACCCAGTAAAAATGCTCATCGTCTGTGGATATGAATCTGAAACAAGGACTGGTGGGACGTTGTCCTGCTCCACAGTGAAAAAAGTGAACGCCATTTCTACGTCATTGCACATTAGGGCTGTCACTTTCGAGAAAAATCAAATTCGAACGGATATCAAATATCAAGAAATAGAGATGTTCTGATTCCCTTTTTCCCTTCCCGATACCTGGACTCAGGGTATCGGCCGATACCGAGTACTGATCCGATACCTGGGTGTGTATCTATACAGCTGCAATTCATACTAGCCCTGTATGAATTGATATAATTATTTTATGGTGTGCTTCAGACATATCCCTTAATAAAACATGAACAACTACACACAGTGAACTAGAATATTTTTTATTTTTAAGAGAAAAATAACTTCAAATGCAGCCACAAATCTAATACTGTAAACTGAAAAAGGTATTTTAATTTTACAATATAACTTAACTGTATAAAAAAAAACAGTACAACAAATAAATCTAGGAATAAAAAAATTTATATATGAATAATTTAAGAAAATAATCTCTTTAAAACTTTAAGATGACGGCGCCACTGTGCCTCACCCAGTGTGCTTGTCAAACTCAGTAAAGACAGCGGGGTCGCGTCGCAGCTCCAGATGTCGATAGTAAAGCTGATTGTTTGCACATCCTTTAGTTTAGTTTCTCGAATAGCTTAGGGAGCGCTCCAAATGTTCAATTAAGCGGCAAAATCCAACGTTTTTGACGACAGACAGACAGTGGCTGGTAATCCAGAACAATAAACTCGATAATTTTGTCGGTTATATTGCCAAACAGCGGACATACTGCTAGCGCGTGCATTTTTATTTCTTCTTCGCTGCTTTAAACGGTGGTTGCTTGTGGCGACACAGCACAACTCCCTGTGTTGCCGCGGGCAACCACTGTTTAGAGCAGCGAAGAAGACTTGATCTCCGATTTGCAGCGTTAAGCAAAGCTAGCGTGCAACAATAACTAGGTAACGTTATTGTTTATGAAAATGGTATCGGATCGGTACATGGGTACAAGTACTCGCCGATACCGATGCCAGCATTTTTATTGGTATCGGCAGCATTTCCGATACTAGTATCCGATACTATATCAAGAAATGTATTAGAATATATTCGATTATCTACGAGCCCGAGCCCCACACCCACCCAAAAAAAAAAAAAAAAAAAAAAAAAAAAAACACGTAACGGAGCTTCAATAACAAATTTATTAACTTTCTGACAGTGATAAACAGGACCTGTCTGAAATAGTTTTTTGACTTAATGTTTAAAACAGCAGGTTATCAACTTAATGTGAAGTGCCTATGCATAGCCAATCACAAAATTAGGCTACATGGAAGAAAAAAAATGACTGAATCAGAACAGCACGGCACAAACAATAACGTGACAACTTAAACAGCAGCAGGATTGCTAGAAACACCAATCTATCAACTTGATCTGGATCAAGTGCGGCTCTCTTTTATTGACGATGTTCCCGGCGGTGGAGAACACGAGTTCGGAGCGCAGAGACTTGCCCGGCACACACAGGTATTTGCGCGTCAATGTTGAGAGAAGAACGTTATCTTTAACGGTTACTTTACCATCTACGGTGTAGAACCCAAAATATTTCCAGACACTGCTTTTTAGATGAGTTGGGGTCGTAATTGTCCGCTCAGGCTGGCCGTTCTGTGCGTTATCTTCCATTTTCAAAACAGCGGTGCTATACCGGGGCTGTTATTCGCTTGATTTGGTCATTATGGGCCTACGCTACAATACGTTTAGAGCGCCCGCTACTGGATGAGATGGCAAACAATAAAATAAAAAACTAACGGTCTAATCATAGACTGTAAAAAAAAAAAAAGCACTACACATGGCACTTTAAAAACCGGATAGTTTATTTATAGTTCGATTACGGATATTTCACGTCATGTTCGAATGCATGTTCGAATATCGAATAAAAAGCGACAGCCCTATTGCACATGTGCAGTCCTTTCAGTTCCGGTTTTCAATCCGATCAAGTGTTTACATGTTCTCCCCGATCGGATTAGAAAAGGGATAAACCACCCCTTTCAATCCGATCGAAATTTCGTTCGGATTGAGCTCAATCGGATCAATTAACATGTTTAACATGAAGACTTTTCAGTCCGATTGAGCCGTCAAACAGATTACTAAAGGATTATTTGGTTGCATGTAAAAGTAGCCATTGTGAAAGGTTTAACAGTAAAAGAGTGAACTGAAATCTGTGCCACATGGACAGATGACAAGGCGGAAAATCCACAGGGACAAGCACAAAACAAAGTGGGGTCAAGAAAAAGGAAACAGACGTTTTACCCCATCAGTCTTAAAGGAAGATGAATTGAGCCCAAACAGCCACAGTGTGCAGGAACAACAATTATCCCCACCGTCGAGTCATGTGCACCTCAGCAGCACAACGGAGGAATTGTGGGTAACAGAGCACCACAAGTACTTGGCCCGAACCCAAGAAGACTGAACTTGAGTGGATGAGTCAGTAAAGAAACACTCTGAACACACACACACCAAAACACCACAGGCCTCAGGGTGGGGTGGATGACAATGTTCCCGGGCAGTCGAAACTATTTGAGCTTCACATAATAAACCACTAAATTCAATGCACAGAACCGATCAACTCGTGAATAAAACCCACTGAAAAGGCTCAGGTGCAATTTGCTTCCCTACGCTGATGTATTTCCTATTGAAAAAGGAAGCTGGGGCGGGACACATCTTTAAGTAGCCAGTTGTTTCGTTACAGCATTGAACCATGATATGCTACTTGTTACTGCTAGTCAGTGTCAGGTGGTGTTAGATGGTGGTACAATGTCGTTATAGGGAAGATTTGATGGGATACGGATATGTGCAACATGAGTCATCAATATAGTCTCTATCCTAGAAGAGAAAGACAGTTTACTTTTAAATATGGATATCTGCTTAAGATTATAATTCACTTTTAGGAAGAACTGAAAGCCACCGAACTCTTAATTTAGATTTCATAGGGTCTTATAAAGGGGTCATGCTCATGAACTGGCTTTAAAAAAAAATATATATATTGTTGTCTGAGGTCAACTTATGCCGTCCGCTTGGTTTTTACATTTAAAAACATCAAAATGAATCAGTATTCGGCTATTTTCTACCCTGGTTTTGAGCCTAGCTCCTGAAACGCTCGGTTGTTATGGGCGTGCCGCATTGAAGACTTGGAAGTAAACGCCCACTGCTACGATTGGATAACAGTTTTGCATATTATAATGAGTTTCATGTAATGCGTGAATCGGTGGGCGGGGCTAAACAGGCGGTGTTGAAGTAGGCGTCGATCTTCTTCTGCGGAGGCGGGGTTTGATGCCCTTTGACCTCATAGATCCCCACTTTGAAAAACCTGTCGTTCACCGAGCCTGGTGTCAATACAAGCTTTTATTGGACTAACAGGGAAGTTTTCAGTTCTGAAACTTTATATTCTTATAGTATGATGACCTCTTATATGTCAAAAGCTCAAGGACTATTTGATTTCTCAGTTCATCACCCCTTTAACATGTCGAAAGGGACACATTTTGAGGATAGTCTGGAAAATTCCTATGTAAGCGAGAGGAACTTTGTTCGTATCCTTGCCTCTCCCTGGAACTCAGGGAATACTTCTATAAACAACCCATTATTTTCCTATTGGCCTTTGCTCTCCATTCCTACACACGCATCCTTCTAAGGCAACGTTCGAACTGAAATAATGGACCCTCATAAGTGAACACACACATGTTGTCTGGGATTTTGTCATCGATAACGGTGATGTGCTTGTACCTTGACTGGTTTAGGCCTGACTCCAAAAAGCTTTTTGCCATTCTTCATATTCTGTGCTGTGTTTAGTTCACAGCAGCGACAGAAATAAACCTTTTCATTAAAGGGTGATGTCCCCTTAAATTGATTTCCAATGGCATTTGTACTTTTATAAGGGCAATTTTTTCCAACCTTATTAGATGCAAGCATCATGTTTTGTCTAAAAAAAAGTCTAACACCAATTTTGACATGATAATATTATATTTCAATGTTAAGACCATTCAAATTGAATCAGTATCAACAAAATACAAAAAATAATTTGTGTAACGTAAAAGTGGCACAGACATAATTACAAATGAATTAGCTAATAATGCTAGGAGATATTTTTTTTTAAAAATAATATTCAGAACAGTGAATATATATATATATATATATATATATATATATATATATATATATATATATATATATATATATATTAGGGCTGTCCGTTAAACGCGTTATTAACGGCGTTAACGCAAACCCATTTTAACCCGTAAATTTTTTTATCGCGAGATTAACGCCTAGCAAACTTTGTAGTTTTTTTCACATGCTTTTGCAACAACTAGTAACGTTATTAAAACTACAACACCACAGCGGATCTAGCGAGACCAGAAACAAAACAACAGACGCCGCACACACTTGTTTGGGTTTGCGAGCCGCCAAAGAGTGGACGAGAAGCGCAGAGCCGAGCCGCGTCTTGGACAACTGAGCGCGTCTAGCACATCGGACGCGCACTTTCTCAGTTTATGGCCAGCAATAAACACGCAGAATGGCGCCGCCGGTGTGTGTACACTCATAGATAATAATGTGTTCGAATTTTAAACACGAGCCGCTGCGCGACGCGGCGCTTCTCGTCTGAACGTTACGTTTTGAGTGGATGAATGATGAGCGCGAGACGCCGAAATGGAGGCCAATAAAGATTCTGAATGGAAAGTTTACTTTTACAAAGTTGCCAAATGGTTCAATTGACAAGACCAAAGTGATCTGTGTGTTTTGTCGTTGTGAACTGAGCTATCATCGCAGCACGTCCAGTCTGAAATACCACTTGACAGTCAAGCACACACACAGCTGATGCGTTTCTACGCCCACTCGTCAACATCAGTAACGTTACCTCGTCAGTATTTCTTTCACCCTTTTATTGATGGACAGTGTTACATTGTGTGAGAGATTATTTGCTCCAAGTGAGAATGTTAGTGTGAAATTGAACACATATGCCAATGTTGTTTTCAATAATAAAAAAAAAAACATTCGCACAAAGCAAGCGATCCACTTCTCCATGTTGATAAGAGCATTAAAATGAGAAAAAAATAATGGGACAAAAAGAAATCAAGAGACATTTAGAATAGATAAAAATGTGCGATTAATCGCGAGTTAACTATGACATTAATGCGATTAATCGCGATTAAATATTTTAATCGTTTGACAGCCCTAATATATATATATATATATATATATATATATACACACACGTTTGTTTTAATGAAATGATACTTTAAATATGAAACTAAAACTGCCAGTATTTGGTGGCAATATAAGCGGGTCATTGTTCAAGTTAAAAGATAACAATTATGTCCATGATAATAATTAACTCAACTGATCCATACAAATGGCAAATTTATTCGTTCAAATTAGTTCATTCACATGAAGCAAGTGATCATCTTTATAAATTGATTCATTGAATCATGTATTTGTTAAAAAAATGCTGATTCATTCAGGACAGAATTACCGCTGAGAGACGCACAATGCTTCTGTTGCGGCTTTATTTGGGGACAATAAAGTTATCCATTGTAGCCAGATAAGGTTCAACACCTCCAGCAACTCAACATGAAATGAGCAACAAACCAACGATCGAATCAATTCCCAATAGACAAAAATCAAGTATCTCCCTACTTTTATTTTCACCTTTGAGAAGCCGTTTTACTCGAGTCTCAATAGTGAAAAGGCCATCACAACTTCTAATTCATGCCGACTTTAAAGCAAAGGACGTGCGCTGGAAATCCAAATCATGTATAACTAAAATAAGACCTATTAAAAGGATGCAGTGAGACGTGTAGAGCAGCAAGTAGACACTCGTGATGGTCAACGGTGTGTTGCAGGTTCATCAGCACCACTAAGGGGGGTGATTTAGGATTGGCCAGCTTGTGACGAGTCTTCCCTAGCAACAGCCATGAGCCTCGTACCTCACGATCGATAACATTGCCTGAATTAGAGAGTGCAGTTGGTAATGCTGATTTTTTAGTTCGTGATTGGCTCAACTGAAAAACAAACCGATCCCTAGGGATCCCTGAAGTATTTTTGTTAAGCTGAAGGTCGGACATGTCAGAGGGAGAGCAGTGCGATTGGGCTGTATGTGTGTCGTTGACCTAATACTGCAGAAAGCTTGAGAAGCGACCGAGGTCCTTGAAGACAAGAGAAAGAGACACGAGGATAGAGGAGACGGGAATAGATCACACTTCGAGAAGCCCCGCCCAGCTTTGGCTCTTCTCATAAACATGCTAGGTCACACTGTAGTGGTGGAAACCCCGTTCAATATATACAAAACTACAATAACTGCCACAACACATGAACTAAGCCAAGTTTCTTCAATATCCTGAGCCTCTTTTTAAATAAGGTTAGTATTCATTATCTTTAAAGTCCCCCTGTGGTGAAAATCACGTTTTTAATGTTGTTTATATGACTATGTGGTGTTTTTAATGTGCTTTAATACAAACCATGTGCAAATTCATAAGTCGGCAGCATTGCAGAGTATTTCCTCCTTAAAACGGCAGTGAACCAAAGGCAGTCTCAAAAACGCGGTTTGAAATCGCTGGCGTTTCTGACGCCACAAACTACCTTGTAACCGTTCAGATCAACGTGTGATCATCAACCAGTGGATCTCTGCGCTGGTGTGAGTGAGTGGAGACGGGGCTAATTTACATATTCATAAAACCGTGTATAATTAGATCACAGATCTAGATTAGATGTAGATTAGATTACAATCACAGCGCTTGCGTCCGCGCGCTTCACACAGCCTATGACGTAGCTACGGCATGAGTTCGACGCTGAAGTATAATTTGGGCTTTACATTTCAAGCTAATTTAAGGCATGAATATTTTTCTTTTTTTTTTCGAGGAAAAAAACTTTTAAATGTGTCATTTTGGTGATGAGACATGAGCTTTAAGGGATACAATTATTGACTATAGGGGAACTTAAAAAAATAAAAAATAAAAAAACATAAAAAAAAAAACATATATATATATATATATATATATATATATACAAACGGCACTTTAAAAAAAAATCGTACATGGAGTGGGTTTCCTCAGATGCTAATATGTCGAGATAATGGGACCAGCCAAATACTAATCACTATGCCCAAATTAAACTTTTGTAAATGAAAACGAGGTTATGCCAGACTAACAAGTTTACAGATGGTGGCACCGGCACCGGCTGACTTGGTAGCACTGGGGGTGGGGGGATAATTACTATTATTTTGCATTAATAATAAGCGCAGTAACTAATATTACATTTATTTCTTAGAAATGCACTTTTGACAGTAGCTTTGAGCTGAGCTTGAGTTGAAATGCAGATAAAATGTATTCACTAACAACACTAAAATGTAAGTGATCATCATTCATCACATTAAAAATAACATTTAAATTGGATAATATTTAGAGCTTTGAAGAGCTGGGAAAAGTGTGAAGCAGTTGAACGTCCTTAAACTTAAAATACATTAAATCCATGGTGAACGTTGGTGATTTGTGGACTAAAAAGCCTTCGATAGCTTGTTAGCTCATGTTTCTCCTGGTTTCCACATCAGTGCTATTTGATCCGAAATGGTTTATGAACGCTTCCCACTTGATCTCGCAACCATGTTATTAATACTGTACTACAGTTAATTAATACAGTATTAAGTTATTAATACTGCGGGGAATTCAAACGCTTTAAACGTGTAGTTTATTACGATACCAACATTTTTTGATATCAGTGATATTCCACAATTATTAATAACACCAGTAAAAAACTAATATGAATAGAGCTGTGCCAAAAAAAAAAAAAATTTTGTAGAAAAATGCCGTTTTACATGAATATTATGACACGAGTGCTATTAAATATTACATTGCAAGTTGCAACCATGGAAACATTTGGATTCGTGCCAAAAGAGAGAGGTAGATGAGCCCATAAATAAAGCCATTTGTTGCATTTTGTTTTGCAATCTGGTCACACAATTTTCCACAAATGTAACAATACTCCACTGGTTGTTCCACTGGACATTGAATCTCTAGTTTCTTTTCCCAAATCTTCACTCAGGTCTCACCCATTTTAACAGAGGACTGATTATAAACACTTCTTCCTTTCGTTCACTTTTAAATAGGTCTACTATATAAACATCCTTTCCTGAAGTAAAAAGTAGAAAAACGCTGTAGGGTAAGGTATCTTTTTTTGCTTGCACATCAAATTCTATTTAACACTGTTTGTGTTTGTTAGACTTGGTGAGGAACGTCAAGTTTAATTGTATAGCACATTTCACACACACACACACACCGGTAATGTAGTTTCATGTTCTCTGGCAGCGCAACATTAAATATAGCATAAATGTGTTTGTCTTTGTTTTGCAACTGCAAAGTTATGACAATCACATGGACAAACTGGTATGAACAGTTTATTAAATATATATGTATATATAGTGTTTTTCCATTTGAGCCACTATACTGCTAAGTCATACAGATTGTTTAGGGTGTAAACATGAGCAAGCGTTCAAACAGTGATGTGAATGACATGATAAATGCGTCGCAAAAGAGATTTTCCCCTTCCACATGCCTAACGTTTTTATGTACAACTGGGACTAACTTGCTTTTCAAGATTTTCTTCAAACTGTAAACTAACTCTCAGTGTACAGTTAGTAATATGCTAATACCCGAATGCTAATTAATGCTAACACTAATGCCCACTATATTATTTAAATTACTAAATAAAGTGAACAACTTTTTAGGACAAACATTAAAAAAATATATAAAAAAAACTAATTGGCTACAATGGCTGTTTGGTTGAGATGAATTAAAGAAATAAAAATCACCCTTTTAATTAGTTTCAGAACAAATGTATAGAAATATATTAAAAATTGCTCTCACTCTCAATTCAAAGACCCACACAATCTTATTCCCAAACGACAGCGATTCGGCTCCGTCTATTAAACCTTCAAGTACGATCACAGCGAACATTCATATTTGTGTTGGCGCTGACACACAGTATCGTTATTACAATACTGTACAATAATTCATATCACTGGGAGAAACGTTTATAGCTTGGATGTAGTGCCGTACACTAAAGTCTACGGCAGTCTCAAAACAGAGCAAATCAACTTTCAAAAGTAACTTGGCGCTCCAAATAACGATTATATGAATGGCATTATTACACCAGTAGGTGGCGACAAGTGACTGTTAAAAATGTCATTGAATCATTAATTCAAGAGATTCGTTCAGAAACGATAATTCATCCAGTGATGAAACAAAGTCTTTATGAGTGAGTCATTGAATCATTCTTTCAACCCTGTTTTTTTAATTTATTTATATATATATAATTCGTTCAAATTAAGTATCACATTTATATTTGTGGCAATAACCAACAATACACTATATGGGTCAAAATTATCGATTTTTCTTTTATGCCAAAAATCATTAGGATATTAAGTTAAAAAAGATCCATGAAGACATTTTGTAAATTTCCTACCATAAATATATATAAAAAAATATTTTTGTGAGTGAATGCAACAATATTACACAACTTTAAAGGCGATTTTTTCAATGTTTAAATTTTTTTGTAGCATCAGATTCCAGATTTGCAAATGGTTGCATCTCGGCCAAATATTGTCCTATCCTAACAGACCATACATCAATGGAAAGCTTATTTATTCAGCTTTCATGTTATTTATACATCTAAATATCAAAAATGCACTCATGTGACTGGTTTTGTTGTCCAGGGTCACAAATGTGCGGCCAATCTGCACTGATTTTACATGCCATCATCAGTAAGAGGATAGTGTGAAGGTTGAATTAGCAGAGCAATAGCACAGCTGGTCATAAAATATTGCAATCCACACAACATAATGGGAGACATATCAGAGTTCAGGTTGGTGGACATCTGTGACCAGGACAGCAGGTCTTTGTGGTTTATCGAGTTGTGTTATCCAGGGTAATGTTAGCTTACCACCACATGGACGAACCGCATCCAACAGTAGCAAGCTGTCTGAGAGGATGTCTAGTGGATACTAACCCGGATTGTATCCAAAAAACATAAAACCACAGCTGCCCAGCTCACTGCAGAATTAAATGCGCACCTCGACTCCCCGGTTTCCAACAAAACTGTAAGTCGGGAAGCTACGCAGAGTCAATATTCATGGTCAGGCTGCTATAGCCAAACCTTTGGGTCACTCGTGCCAATGTTGGTTTCATTTGAGTCAATGTAAATGTTGGGCTGTGGACAATATGAAACTTATTGTTCTCTGATGTGTGATATATACGATGTGGATAACACCCAAATACGCTGAACACCTGGACCGTTGCTGCCCAGAGAGAAGCACGGGGGGCGCGTCAATAGCTAGGTTTCCATCCACCTATTTTTATGAGCATTTTGGGATATCTCATTAAAAAACGTAGATGGAAACACCGAAATGTGCTTGAATTCTAAAACCTTGCATTAAAAAAAACGTATTCGTTCAATTGACCGCTCGCAAAGAACCGCCCCCCTTTAGTAACTGTTGCTATGTCCAACAAGCTACGCCGCTCTCACACACACACACCATGTTCTCACACAGTGAAAAACACATCGCGGAGCAGAGAGGACAATGACAACGCACTGACAGACCAGCTTACTATTGATATTAAACAAAGTCTCAACTTTCAAATTTGGTTATTTTTTTAACGAAATTTAAACAATAAATACCGTTTTGTGGCTTTTTAATGTGTCTGTCAGATCGCTGTAGAGCATCAGTTAAAGCTGCTCGTGAACCGATCATCTCTTCCTTCTAGTTCGTTTATAGCATCAAATAAACATGAATGAACATCAGAAGGAATGTTGTTTTAACCGCGGAAAGGCGTCAGTACACTCCGCTTCTCAAGTTCAAATCCTTCCATGTTAATCTACTAACTCTCCTGACTGCTTTGTCGGACAAAATGGCGGATTCTGCGGATGGCGGATTATGATTGGTCAGATCGCCTGTCAATCAAACTCCCTGCGAAGGGTCAAATTGAGTCGGATAAACTTCTATCCGATAAGAAAACATGCACAGAAACTACGATGGAAACACATTTACCTAATAAACTCCTCGATGCGCATCAGAAAAGTAACGCCTGAGCAAAGTCTGTCGTCAAAGAGGTTCAGTATTACCTTCCAGAAGTGTCTTACACACGACTGCGTTCCCAAACAGCATCCGCCTCCGAAAGCAAGAAAACATGATCGCGTTTATTGCATTTCGTCTGCGCATAAACATAAAATCTTTATTTCTTTCAAATTTAAAGGCAGATTTGTGTTGTGAAAGTTGTAGAAACCAGACCGTTATTATTTGAGTTTATAAACTCTTCTTTATTGCCAGAACATGACAAACACTAAATAAAGAGATAGGCTAAATCTTAATAGAAAAATGTATTTCTTCATGTGCAAACGTGTGATTATTGTTTGAAAAAGGCGTGTGTTGTCTGACGATGTGTATCTTCAGCACAGTTTGCAGAGCAGACTGCGATATTAATAATTTTCATATGTTTTGTCTCTTAGAAATTCACATTTTGAGGAAGATATTTTCAGAAGAGGGAGTCAGAAGACGTTTCCCTCATATATATATATACATACACACACACACACAGTGACCTGGCCGCTGTTCTGGAAGAGGAACGGCTCAAAATCCCACTGAAGGACTAGTATCTGTCATTCCCAATACGAACGGATCCTGAACTGGCCGCAAAAGGAGGCCCGACACCATAACTAATAAATTACTGTGGTCTAAACCAGGTGTTTCCGTTTCATTTTCCAACCCCTGTATCTACTACACTGAAAAAATAAATAAATCAAGCTATACGTTTTTATTGCCCAGCTGTAGCAGCTTTACAGGGGTCGATAAACGGCAGAAGAGCCACGGGAGGTGGTCATATCAGAGATGGCCCATCAGGCCTGACCTTTATGTGGCTTCACACATCTCTCTGATGTCTGTCCGCCCGAAAGACTTCATAAAGGCAATGCAGATCTATTATTCATTCAATCGGCCGAACTATACAAAATCAGACAATGACATTAACAAAACAACACACTAAGAGATCATGTGTGTTTGTTATTTTACATGTTCCTGTATATTGTCTTTGGGGGGAGGGGGGAATAATTCAGAAAACTGCTGAGCATATAGCCAAATTTTGGACATAAACCATAAAGGAGGTAAACGCACAGAGGTTGTGAAACATAATAAATTCATTTTGCAACCTACTTTCTCTTCCGTTTCCCCTGACAGAGCTGAAATATTGAACTGTGGTCACGTGTGTGTATATAGGACACTGAAAACCCCCTCATTTCACGTCAATATTTCACTCTCCGTCTATTTTTGTGACAATAAAAGACCAAAATGCTGGTGGACAGGTGCACACATTAAACATATCTTTAGTTTAACCTTAAATAAAACAAAATGTAAACTGCATTTCAGTATCTAGACAAAAGACATCATTATTCAGGCAACATGTGCATTACTATCAATGTTCAACGCTTTTAAACAGTCCGTTCATTTTTAAAGATTGTATGTGAAGCAAGCTTTGAACAAAACACACAGATGTACGAACGTAACCTTTGAGACAAACACTGTACAATAACCCAAACGGCTGCTCAACACACTTAACTAAGCACAAAGTTTAAACACTGCAGACACCGCCCTGCCAAAATTACGGATACTACTACTAAAGCAACGGCTGAGCTCATGAATATTAATTTAATTCCTGCCGACGTATGCGTGCGTTAAGTCACGTGACCTCATTAATATTTAAAATCCACGCCTTCGTTCAAGTATAACTCGCTCATTCGTCGGCCGCCTCTGCCTTTCAGCCAATCAGCGGCGACCGTCACCTTACGTGCTTAATATTCATGACACGCCAATTCTTCACCATAGTAAGAATCGTACATTCGCGTCTGAAAAAAAAAAAAAAAGAGAGAGAGAAGGAACTAGAAAACACATCGCGCCGCTCACGCTAGACAGGAAGGAAATTAGCTTTGATTATATTCATTGGGTTTCTTTTGTTAATGAAGCCAGGAGTCGGGTTACGTGTGTACAAATGCTTCCTAACGTTTTAATCTGGTGCTCAGGCAAAGATTGCGTTAATCTCCACCTCGCTCTCCGTTAAACGCGCGCATTTAGCGTCAGATTCAGGTAGATTTAACGATTTAACACCTCAATTAACGGGATTTACACAGAAAAAAACAAAAGAAAATCACGTAGATGATGGACGTTTTTCTACATTCCACTATTAATTTGTTTTACATCCAACAGAATAGATTAGCATGCATATTATGTCCAAAGAAAAAAAATATAGATACGGAAAATTAGCTATAATATATATATCAAGTTGCAGCTTGTGATCCAGGAAGTTCCTCCTCATGCTAGCAAGCTAATGCTACTATAATCGACCATTATTTCCAACGGCAGGAAGTTTTATACGGGGAAAAAAAAGTCCAATATGCTTTCAATCAGACTCCCAACATCACTGACAAATCACGAAATCATGCAATAAAACTGTAGATTGTGTGTGAATGTTTATCTCAGCAGCAGAAAACAAGTTCTGAACATGTACTTTCAACTTCTTGGCCCTTTATTATCAGTCAATATCTAATGTCACAATTTTAATATGAGTTTACATCCATCTCGCCGGTCATTTTATAGACATAATGTCTAGATTATTTCAAAAGACGATCAAAACTGCAACTTTACCCGAGCACAAGATCAGAAAACACGCTGTCGGACTCTTTTAGGAAACCCAATCCCAGAGTTTAATGTCTACATTACTCTATTTTACAGGGGAAAAGGCAAAATCTCGAGATTGGAAAGGCTCGTTAAGTTTGATGTTCCGCTACAGGCTTTTTCGGACAACGCCTGATGACCAATTCAGACAAAACTGGGCTATCAAAATGAAACTGGAGAAGACAAAACCCTCCGGTCTGATCCGTGACATTAAATGCATGCTTAATGTCGCATTGACCATCTTTATATAAAGGGCTGTACATGTAGTTTGTGGAGCAGGAAGGAAATGCATGTTTCAACTTGCTGTCTTGTGTCAACCTGCCGTTCCTGCCGAGCTACGAAAGATGCAAAACTACCGGGAAAAAATGTCAACGCACGCGATAACGCTGTCGTGTCCCTCTCTGAGAGTGTTATGTGAGATCTTCGTGGTGTTTCTGTTGTGAAAACTTACCGTGGACCTGCGGGTACTGCGAGTTTATAGGTTAGAGAAAGCTTCCCCTGACTTCTCAATGGCGCGATGAGGGAGCGGCGGCGATGCCAGCCAGAGCGACACACTTCCGGGAACACCGTCACGCGCCTGACGCTTTCTGCGCATGCGCAACAACACCCAAACGAAACAAAGTGATGGGAATTAATTCGTGGAGATTAATACAATAGCAGCCTGTTTTTCTCGGTTTCTGATTTTTCACGTTGTAGTTTATTTGTGCATTTAAATGTCTGTCGTGTCATACATCTATATTATATCTAATAACGCTATTTATATTAACGTAAACATTACTGAACTGCTTATTGGCGCGTTCGAATCACTGCTTCGTGAAGATTCGAATCATTTGATTTGAACTTGTGATCCGGAGCGCGAATCAAACTGCAAAAAGTCACGTGATCTCGTCTCGGCTTTACGTCATAACGGTTTCGAAAATTGATCTCGGTAAACCTGTAAACACAAACCACTTTGTCCATGTTCTCGAATCAATTTTATAAATGTGTACACATACAATCAATGACACATTTGTCCAATATAATTAGGTAGTTAATGGTCGATTAACCAAGCTCTCTATAAAACAAACTACAATGAGATATTATACAAAATTCATACTTTCATAGATGATTTGTTAGTAGCATTTCATACGTTACTCTCATTTGTATGACTCATGATAATAAATGTGCCGAGTTCTTACATTTAATGAATAGTGGAGCTTCAGAAAAGGGACATGTAATCTTTAAAAACGGATGTAACTGCAAAACTTACAATAACCTGGTGTTAATCACATTTGTAACAGTCAAATGTTCTTATTAAAGTTTGACATTTTGTTGTGTAGCAACTGACATTTAGACCAAAACAACATTATAGCTTTTAAAGGGGGTACAAAACCCATTAAAACTCATTCAACTCCTACAAAAGGATCACTAATTATAAAGGCAAAAGATAAGAGATGTAGACATCTAGTGGAAGGCAGGAGTAGTGTGCTTTATCAATTCATGTATACACCTCAAATGCTGCATAAACTTATGATTGACTAGTGTTCACAATTCTCTATTGTGATTGTTAAGTGCAAAATGTGTGCATGAGGAGAAAGCAGAGACTTCATGTGGTTACTAAATACTGCAGGTTTTTTTATTTCAATGATCTACACAAGGATGGTTAAAGATAAGAACATCCCTTAAAAATCCTACAGTCCAACCAGGTTTTCTCAGAAAAAAAAATATTTGAAAACAAAAATAAAACAAAGTAGGTAAAAAACACAAGCATTTTAAAAGGAGAAAGTCTGTTACACAAATTTAAATCACTTCTGAAGACGTGTAAAACATCCGGCATGTTCAAAGCCATTACAACGATGACCACTCTTCCCATGTCGGAACAGCGGGAAACGCAGAGCTTGAGGTGTTGGTATTTAGCTGGTATCCATCTGTCAGAAGATCAAAAGCAAAGGGAGATTAGTATCAGATTTGACGTAAAAAGGCACATTTTACAGGGTTCACACACCTTGGTTAACTTTAAATTCAAGGACCTTTCAATGACTGTCCAGGCCCAATACCCTCAAATTCACAGACTTAATGTGTTTGTCCAAAACACGTTGAGGTACCATCGTAGTAGTTTCGTGCGCGTGTGTGAACGTCATAGCAACACAAAGTACTGCACGCAGGAAATACTTAACGTAACGCGTAAATGTGCGCAACTAACATGAAATCAAGCAAGCTAGTGCGAATAGGCCACAATGTATGTATATGTATGTATATGTAAAGTAATGCATTAACACACCCTGGCATTGTAGGCATCTAGCTGGGCGTCGAGCTCTTCCGCGGAGAGTTGCTGTTTGCTGCTGCCGCCACGACCGCCTCGCCCGCGACCTCTGGATCCTCCGCCGCCGCCTCCACCACCACCACCTCCACGTCCCCCACGACCTTTCTGTGTGCCAAAGCTTCCGATTCGGTTTCTGTTCATGCCGCCACCTCCACGATTGAGACTGTTGGGAAGGAAATCACAAAGTCAGTCACAGGAAACATACAAGCCAAGAGACACACCCATTTTCTTTTTATTTTTTATCCTTACCCCTGCATCGGAGTCCGCCTCTGTGCATCAATCTGTGATGTAACAAGCTGGATGTTCATTGGGCGACCTAAAAGAGAGAGAGTATACACAACTGAAAACTGCTGCCAAACTCAATCAATTTAACAGGCTTTCCCATGACTCAAGATTATGGGATAATAATTCCCTTCTAAAGGCCCTGATATACTTTAAAGCAAAATTGAACAAACTTTTGTGACGACATTGAGCTAAATCAAAACGAAGTTTGTATAGATACCAGAAGCCAGTGATTAGGGTTTATAGAGTTATAAATATGGATTCTTACACAAACGCATTGCTTCAGAAGGACTATTCAAAATCTGAGGTACCATTCACTCCCATTATAAAGCTTGGAAGAGCCAGGATTTTTTTTTTATATATATATATATATCTCTGACTGTGTTTGGCTGAAAGAATAAAGTCATACACTTAGGATGGCTTGAGCGAGAGCAAATGAGATATTTTTGGGTGAACTATCCCCTTTAACTGCCGTTTTCTCACCACTGTCATTTCTGCTGCATGTTTATTTTGTAATTGATAGGAAAGTGTGCAGCACATTTACATACATTTGAACGCCACTCTCAGCAGTGCAGACGGCATCAGGGTGTTCGCTAACAGTATAAGCCAAGGCATTTCAAACTTTTACCCCAAAGCGAAGACCAAAACAACTTAGCAAGTATATCAGGGCCTGTAAAAAGGTACCGTGGGAGCTTGCACACTTACCATCTAGGGGAACACCGTTGTACTGCTTCATGGCTTTCAGGGCGTCTGCTTTCCTCTCGAAGTGAACGTCCGCAGTGCCGAGGCTGCGTCCCGACCGATCGTAATGTACCGCTGCTTTCTTTAGAGTGCCGAATTCTGCAAAGAGCTCCTGTAGCGAAAACAAACCACACATAAGCTGCAGAAACACCCCCAATTTCTCAAAGGCGTGAACTTATGAACTGACACCTACCTGAATGTCTGCGTCAGAGACGCCGAAGTCAAGATTGGACACGAGGAGTTTTCCTCCCGTCTCCACGCCCGCGCCGCCGCCTCCACCGCCGCCTCCGCCAGCGTTCGCACTGTAGCCGTTGTCGAACAGGTCATGCTGCCACTTGTCTGGGAGCTGCTTGGGCTGCAACAGATGAGAGAGAACGCACCTGCTGACTTCGGGTCCCCAGTCTGTCACTGACAGTCCACTCGGCTGGGTGTTGGGGCAAGCAGGGGGCTCCGCTTCAACAAAGGCCAGGGACACCCAGTGCGCTTACTGCCACTTCCAGAAATCCCTGCCCACCCCATCACTACAAACAAGTAAACCATGCCAGCTCCGGAAACAGAGTTCAAATCACGATCTAACTCAACTGGATGGATGTGCAAGTCACTCGATCTCAGTGGAGGACAGCTTAACCCTCTGGTGCTCTGGTTGGGTTAGACCCAAAAAAAAAAAATGGTTTTAAGAAATTAAACCCTTGGAATATTGGGAGAAAATAAAAATTTGCTCGTGATCTAATCATGGGAAACTATAAACAAATTGATGGGGTAAAAACAGCCACAATGTAGTCTGACAAGGTCTATAGTCTTTGAAAAATGATATCCAAATGCAAGAAAATTAAATAAGTCTTAAGTGCAACTAGGAAATACAGAGCATTATACTTTTAACCACTTATAATAGCATTTTATATCCCTCATGAAAATGAACCATGGTTTTATCATTATTAGCAAGTGTAGTAAGCGTATTATGTCGGATTGATTGCCATTTGTATGGACAGTTTTATTACAAATACCACGGTTAAACTATGGTTAGTGTGGCAAAACCATTGTTAACTTCAATAATCATGGTTGAATTACAATAACCACGTCTTTTGGTTCATTTATAGTAAAACCAAGGTTCATTTTTGCAAGGGATGAAAATAAAACGGTGCATAACTTTAAGAGGAATAGTAACTAAAACACACCAAAAATCATGGAATTAACAGTTATGCTTATTGTATTGACCGCTTAGCATCCAAAGTAAGTAAAACCAGAGGGTTAAATCAAATAAATGTACATGCAATAACCGTTTACAAGAGCAGGTTAACAACATAATGAACCCCTCGTAGCCTATTGTTTCCAAACACCAGTATTCCCCCTCAGTAACTTCCCACCCCTTTGGTAGCAAAGCTGGCTACCAGCAACCCCCAAGAGTCTCTTGCCGTTCATCCAAACGAATCCCAGCAGGCCTCCGTCGTGTGGATGAGGACGATCCACTGGTCTCCGGTGCGGAGCGGCGCAGTAAAGTCCCAAACACACGGTGGAAACAAGGCGACCGAAAGTGTCCGTGATGGAGCGTCCATTTTGAGCCCACGCCATTTTGACGTGCTTAAATAAACAAAGCCCTCACTACAGCTTCAAACTAATAAATTAGGAGAGGTGAACCTCCATTAATTCCTGGACAAAGATGGCCAATGTCCGTTTATCCTGCACGGCTCCAGCACTATGTAACTTATCTTTCTGCTTTAAAAAAAATGATAAAACCCCTCCCAAAAAACAAAGCCGAATTCCAACGAGGAGGAAAGGCCTTCTTAAAGCTGGGCTTTAATGCACAAAAAAAATAAAAAAAGGTTGAATCTTCAAACATCTGAAGGAAGACCGCGTGAAGATGGATGTTGTCGAGCACAAAGAAAGGTTAGGCTCAATGATGCCGTCCTCAAAATGGCGTCGACGGCCTCTGGCTGGATGAATAGGAGAGACGCACACGCTTCCTCGCGACACACGGTGTTTGATGCTCACACGAAGGGCAAGAGAACTTAGGGAGAGAACACATTATGCACAATATATATCTAACGAGCTTCCCCGAACTACTCTCCCAGAGAAGCTCCAGGGGCACGAGCTCGCCGCCATGTTTGCTGGCAGCCTAGAAAGATAAAAACGGGGCTTCATCCACTGGCATGTGGATGCGCCCGTGATTTTTCTCCGTTTTCTCCTACCCTGCTGTACGGCGTAGGTCTGCTTCTTCCGCGGCTCAGGTTCTGGCGGGTCCTCATGGGGCCCGATCCCGCGCCGCGGCCTCCAAAGCCTCCGCCTGTGTTTCCGAGCCGTCCGCCGGCGCCGCCTCCTCCTCGGGCGCCTGTTCCTGCGCGGCCCCCGCGGCCTCCTCTCCCGCCGCGCCCGCCGCCGCGCTGCCGGTTTTGCTTGATAATGTCGTCTAAGGACATATCCATCTTGTCTGCCATCGCCTGGCCTTTGTTAACGCTAAACACTGAAGTCAACTAAAACAAAAAAACAGCACGTTTGAAGTACTACACTGCCCCTGCGCTGCCGCTCGTTCACAAGAGAGGAAAGAAACACACAAACGTCCTCGCGCCGGGTGACGCATTTATAGCGGGAACGCGGATGACGTACGTCTGCGTAACGAGCGCTTCCGGGTTTAAATTCCTCACCCGCAGGAAAGCGGTGTTTATCCTATGGGATATTTTACAAAATAACTCTGGAAATGAATGTTATAGTTTTGTTTTTCAGCATCTTAGAATAAATAATTTGTATGAGAGGATATAAAATGTCATTTTGATCCACACTCCATACCAGTTGGTGGCGGTAATGCACCATTTTGTTGTTTGTCAACCGCCAATAAAACCTTAAGAAGAAGAAGAAGAAGCGGTGTTTATTTATTATGATTTAGGCCACATAGCCGGATATTTAGAGAAACCGGCGTTTTCAGAAATATCCACTTTAGCCGGAGTTTTTAGAAATAATCGTTTTCTGTGATAAAAACGGGGGTTTCGTGTAAATGAGAGGCCAAACCGCCGGGAAATATCTGCGTCTTCCCTTCGTGTAAACGGGGCCTTAAAAGCAACGCGAGACTCTTTTTATTACAGTCTATGGACTCAATGCTGTAGATTTTCTTTTAAAAATGTTATAATAGTCATTTTAAGTAAAAATGAGGGTCAACCTTGAACAAATTGCAAAAGAGGCAAACTCAACTGATTTGTTATCCTCAATGTCCTGTGGAAGAGGGGGGGAAAAGCCCCGAATAATCCCATTAGGGGAAAGTTTCGAAAAATACCCAAATATGCCTATTCAATATTTTTCTCACGCGAATAGGGTAAACATTTTAAGCTTTAGATATCACCATGAAAATTACTGAGTTGATTACTTACACCAAGAAAACCAAAAAATGTATTAAAAGTTTTTTAGTAATATTATTGTTTTTTTTAACGCTATTCATGTTTTTTTTTTTTTTTTTTTTTACGCTATTCACGTGAGAAAAATAATGATTAGGCTGTATTTGGGTATTTTTCTAAACTTTCCCCTAATGGGATTCTTCGGGGCTTTTTCCCCCCTTACTCTGGACATATTGATGATACAAAATCAGTTGAGTTTGCTTCTGTTCTGTTCAACCTTTTGTCATAAAATGACTGGACTATAAGTTAGTGTAAGAGTTGTGATCGTCTCACTGACTTTCAGGCGTATTGGGTTTTCGAGCTTTCCAAACTCGTCGAAATGTAAATATACTAACTTAGTTGTAAGCCTCAAAAAAAAAAAAGTTTTTATGAATGAGAATAACCACTATATACCGTACATAGATATTATATAGATGCAATTTTAATCAAGACCATTTTAATATGCTTTAATAGCAACGTGAGACTCAACGTTGTAGATTTTCTTCAAAAATATTATGTTAGTGTTATGATTTTTAACACTGACTTTTAGGCGTATTGGTTTTCGACCTTCCCAAACTAGTAAATATATATATATTGAAGTAAATACTAATTGTAAGCCTCACTAAAATTAGTTTTTATGAATGAGAATAACCACTGTATACATATTATATACAGTATATAAATGCTATTTTAATCGACCATTGATATTTCCTCTATTTTCAAAGTATTCACTTAATGTTTTTAATCACATCATTACAATCATTTAGACAAGGACTCGTTCTAAAGGCATACATTTAATAGATTCTGCAGTACTTTTATTTTGCTGGATTTTTTTGGACAAAAGCCATAAAATCAGTGGGATTTTGAATAACCTTTGTTCATTTTCCCTGAAATTATTCATCCTCCTCATGATTCACGTCTGAAACACCCAAACAACAAACTAATTTAACTTTATATATTAAAACCGCCAGTGTTTTTCAATAAACAAATACTGACAATGAATGTGTCCCCGCAAAATGCATAGTATATATGAAAAACATAAACAAGGGACTAAATATGTTTAACAAGGGCTTTTGAGAAGGATTTACGTTCATATAAATCAGATTATCTGCAGAATCACGATAACTTACCTGAATGTTCACAGTAGCCTTCACAAAAGGATGGTAATCAAAATATAATATAATCACCAAACATTATGGCTTGATAAAACCTAGAACGAGTCGTACATGCAGATGGCAGGAACTAACCTGGATTTATCAATAAAACATTTGTCAATAAAAGGACTTTCCCAGTCCTTCCTCGTTTCCCTCATCTCAAAATGATTCATCCTTTTTTTTTTTTTTTTTTAAGAAAAGTTTTAGTCAGAGACATGAACCATGATTTATTACAAGTTTTCATCCTAAAGAGTGTTTGCTTAGACACACATTTGTTTACGGGCCAGGAGCTGAAGATGTGCGCGAGAGGGTTTCCGAATCATTTCCAGAAAAGAAGGATTGCGTATTTCAAAACGCATATATCTGCTAAACTTCATGCTTTAACACTACAGAAAAACATACAAAAAAATCCCTTAAAAAACTCAGGATAAAAACACAATGCAGAGAGGCTGAGATAACATAAAAGTAACCTTTATTTTCATTTTATTTTAAAGCCTGGGAACTAAAGATGTGGAAAAGCCTACTTAAAGTTCTTGAAGGAATCGATTTATAGTTAAAAATGGCGGTACATCTACTAAAAATATTTGCAGAGCCAAACTTACCTGCCCTATCAGACAAAGCTTTCTAATTAATCGATCGATCGATCGATCTATGAATCTACTAACTCAACAGTCAGTCAGTCAGTCACTCCTCTGCGGGAGATGAAGATGGATTAAAAAAAAGGAGTAAATCCCAGGACTGCATCCCATTTAGAGAAAGTTCGTGTAGAGTCGCTCCAAAAGTTATTTCCCGTTTGTCATCTCACCATCAAAAAAAAAAAAAAAAATGCAAATGAAGAAGATTCTAAACAAAACCAATGGAGAAAAAAAAAAAAAAACTTAAACAAGTCTGTTATTTTCCCATCTGCAAACAAAAGAGCAAGATCAGAGAGCCCGGATGAGCATGAGAAACAGGGAATGGCCACTCAAACCGCGGCTCATAAATAGACGTCAGCCTGCAAGTCCAGACCACGGGTCCGTGAGGCAGAGAGGAGAGGAGCTTTCAAACCGCGGCTCTCAGAAGATAGACGTCAGCCTGCAAGTCCAGACCACGGGTCCGTGAGGCAGAGAGGAGAGGAGCTTTCTGGAGTAGGGTGGCCCAATGTCCCGGCTCGTGGCTCTTTGTTTGGCCGACAGAAGACTGAGAGAGTAAAAAGGTCCCGAATGTAAAAGGGAGGACAAAAAAACTGCTGGGTCAGAAAGCGAGGGAATGGTCTAAGACTTCTTGGCGTCTTGTGTGTTCCTCTTCTTAAGGTCACTCAGGTCCACTGGTATAAAAGCTGAGAGAGACAATAGACAAAAAATTAAGTTGACCCATTTTTAAAACAAGCCATTAACATTGTTTATTAGGGTGGGAAATTAGCACCCGACACCCAGCCAATGGCGGGTACTTTTTCAAAGTGGCGGGTGATTTTGCCTTGTATACCAGCCACAGTGGCGGGTGCGAACGACTAGCGATCGCCATTAGCGAGTGTCTTTTATATGCAGATTCCCCTGGAATTCCCCGGTTGCGCTCAGTTCGGCGGGCTTCGCACTGATTGGTTCGCGCAGTTACGCCGCTCTGCCATTGGTTCGTGCAGTTCCCACCGACCAGCCAATAGCGCGCGAGTAACGTGATATTCTCATTTTCCACTAGATATTTTCCTCTACATCGCATCAGCAATTTCGATTTTGGCCCGCTTTGCCTAAAATATGTATTAATAAAAATAAAAAAAATAGTGTATTGAAGCAATTCAAAATATGCTAGTGCACTTTCTTTTATAAATTTAAATTCGGGAAAAAGTGGCTGGTAAAAAATATAAGTGGCAGGTAGAATTGGGCATCCACCTCCCACCCTGCTTTAGCCATCTTTGTTTCATTGTATGCCAACGGAGACCGTTCAAAAAGGGCAAAAATCACCTGTGTTTGTTTTGCGTCAAGTTTTTATGCCTTTAACTCAAGAAGTATTAAAGATGTCTTAAAGGGGTCATGAACTGGCTTCTTACAATGTTTTATATTGTTGTCTGAGGTCAATTTATGACGTTCGCTTGGTTTTTACATTCAAAAACATTAAAATGAATAAGTATTCGGCTATTTTCTACACCGGTTTTGAGCCTAGCTCCTGAAACGCTCGGTTTTTATGGGCGTGCCGCATTGAAGACTTGGAAGTAAACGCCCACTGCTGTGATTGGATAACAGTTTTGCATATTATAATGAGTTTCATGTAATGCGTGAATCGGTGGGCGGGGCTAAACAGGCGGTGTTGAAGTAGGCGTCGATCTTCTTCTGCGGAGGCGGTGTTTGATGCCCTTTGACCTCATAGATCCCCACTTTGAAAAACCTGTCGTTCGCCGGGCCTGGTGTCAATACAAGCTTTTATTGGACTAACAAGGAAGTTTTCAGTTCTGAAACTTTATATTCTTATAGTATGATGACCTCTTATATGTCAAAAGCTCAAGGACAATTTTATTTCTCAGTTCATCACCTTTTTAATATAATTTTATATTCTCATTCTTAATAAACTTTCATTATGGTATCTTAGTTTTAAAGGCCCCATATGATACAATCCCAGAGATATTGAGATCTTAATGCGGCTCCATGAGTAAATTGGTCAATAATAATACACATTTTAGTGGTCAAAAAACAAATCTGGGTCACTTTGCATAAAGCTGATGCTTTTTTCTTTTAAAAAGAGGAATATCTGAACAACAAATAATGTTGAAACTAGAAATGTATCTCATGTTTTTCTATCAACACAATTCCATAGACCAATGACAATGTGAACAATAGACCAATTTACTCGTGGAGTTAAGATCTCCATATCTCTGGGATTGAACCATATAGGGCCTTTAAAATGAAGATACCAAAATAAATGTTTATTAAGAACCAGAACCTAAAGGGATATTAGGATATGTTTAATACTTCTTGAGTTACAGGCATGCAAATATGAGGCAAAAAACCTTTTGCCCTTTTTGAAATGTGTCCATTGGCATAAAATAAAACAAATATGGCTAAAGTCAACAGATTTTACCAACAGACCAACCAATCGCTGTGTAAAAATAAAATAATGCTGCCATCTTTCTAAAGTCATTTTTACCCCCCTGTAATTTGGCTCCAAATCTCAGGTGAAAATTTTAATTTTGACCCCACCTGACAAATTTAATATTTTTATATGTAATATTTTGGCTTTCATCACTATTAATGTTTGTCTTTCTTCAGAAAAAATAGGGGAAGTTTCTGAAGTTTGGTTGATTTGACATGGAATGACTCTATTGTAATAGCGAATGTCTTGAGGAACTTTTACACGAAAATAAACTTACAATGTAGGTTGGGATTTGGGTTTTTCTCCACATACTCCTGTGGTCCACGATCATTACGTTCACTATTTTGTGGCGATTTTATGTCTCTCAAAACACAAAGCCATGCTGGAAAGAGAACACACAAAAAAGAAGCATTACAACAACTTGTATGTCTTGAAATCAAGAGCTACTACATTTTTGACCAATGACTTGCACATGATTAAAGGATTTAAAAAAGGAAAAAAAAAAAAACTTTTTTTTGTAAAGATTGATCAATAAATCAGTGGTTCCCAAACTGCCAGGCCCCACTTTTATAGAGAAAAATATTTTACAGATGTTTTTACTTTACAATAGAAACTGAAGTTGTAGTTCTAATTGCCAGCGACACTGACACTGTTTTCATGTTTAAAGGGATAGTTCACTTTAAAATTAAAATTCTGTCATCATTTACTCACCCTCAAGTTGTTTCAAACCTGTATTCATTTATTTCTTCTGCTGAACACAAAGGAAGATATTTTGAAGAATGTCGGTAACCAAACAGTAGTCTGTACCCATTGACTTCCATAGTAGGAAAAAAAAATACTATGGAAGTCAATGGGTACAGACTACTGTTTGGTTACAAACATTCTTCAAAATATCTTTCTTTGTGTTCAGCAGAAGAAATAAATGAATACAGGTTTGAAACAACTTGAGGGTGAGTAAATGATGACAGAATTTTAATTTTAAAGTGAACTATCCCTTTAATAGTGTAAAGCTGCTAGTGTTAAAGCAATCTATTGTATAAAGTGCTATAGGGCTGTCACTAACGAATATTTTGGTAATCAAGTAATCGGACGATTATGTTGACCATTAATCAAGTAATCGGACGATTATTTTGACCATTAATCAAGTAATCGGACGATTATTTTGACCATTAATCAAGTAATCGGACGATTATGTTGACCATTAATCAAGTAATCGGACGATTATGTTGACCATTAATCAAGTAATCGGACGATTATTTTGACCATTAATAAAGTAATCGGACGATTATTTTGACCATTAATCAAGTAATCGGACGATTATGTTGACCATTAATCAAGTAATCGGACGATTATTTTGACCATTAATCAAGTAATCGGACGATTATTTTGACCATTAATCAAGTAATCGGACGATTACGTTGACCATTAATCAAGTAATCGGACGATTACGTTGACCATTAATCAAGTAATCGGACGATTACGTTGACCATTAATCAAGTAATCGGACGATTACGTTGACCATTAATCAAGTAATCGGACGATTATTTTGACCATTAATCAAGTAATCGGACGATTATTTTGACCATTAATCAAGTAATCGGACGATTACGTTGACCATTAATCAAGTAATCGGACGATTATTTTGACCATTAATCAAGTAATCGGACGATTATTTTGACCATTAATCAAGTAATCGGACGATTACGTTGACCATTAATCAAGTAATCGGACGATTACGTTGACCATTAATCAAGTAATCGGACGATTACGTTGACCATTAATCAAGTAATCGGACGATTACGTTGACCATTAATCAAGTAATCGGACGATTATCTTGACCATTAATCGAGTAATCGGATATTTTTGTGGTAATAAAAATAGATCTCAACATAGACCTAAGACTTAAACTACAATATATAATAGCAATGAGGCAATTACATTTGGTTGACATAAAGTAGGGCTGTAAACGATTAATCGCGATTAATCGAATCCAAAGTAAAAGTTTGTGTTTACATGATATGTGTGTGTATTGTGTATAATTATTTTGTATATATTAATAGACACACATGCATGTATATATTTGATAAATATTTGCATTTATATACTGCATATATATTTTTATATGATTTATATTATATATAAATAGAACTATTTTATATAAAAATAACAATACACACACATATTAAATTTTTTATTTTGGATACGATTAATCGCGATTAAACGTTAACAGCCTAAACATAAAGTGTCAAAAGCAAGTAATCATATGGTTTCATTGGTCAACACTGTTAAAATCCATAATATACAAAACATAAACAATCAACTTATTAACGTATTATAACAAATGCCTGCAGAGGGCACCAACGGCCTGGTGTTGTTACACTTTACAGCAGATCAAATCCTCGTTTAATATTGGCTTAGCGACATTTAATTCACATGTCCACTTAATCTTTAATATTTGGCGAAGAATGAAAATTTGGCGAAGAACGGCATTTACTAAAACAAAAATGACATATTCCTTTTATATATTGCGTAGTTTCAGCGATGCTCTCAGGCCACACGGTTTCGAGGGGAAGATGGTGCTCAGCTATAAAGGTGTGTGTCGTGCGCAGAAGTCTTACTGTCATGAATGAAGCGCACATTTTCTTCATGTGCCGGTGTGAAAAGCTCTCCTGTATTCGTCGGCGATCGAGGGCTGGACGTCCTCTTGTACGTGTGCATTCTAGGGGTGGAGGAGCTGGAAAACACACACAAAACCATTGAAAAAGATGCTTCATTATGACAAGATGCTTTATGAAACTCAGGAACTGTATTGAGTGCAACTCCACGCATTTGAGTATTTACACATAGTTTACACAGTAAGGGTGTCGTTATCAAAAACTGGCACTGTGAAACCTATTAACAAGTTTGCGCTTTCAGGCTACCCCAAAACGGCATTGTTGTGTAAATGAATGAACGGCCAAACCGCACATAAAGTTTTCAGTTTTTAGTTAACAACGTTGTCGTGTAAACGGCCCCTAAGAAATGCAGAGCGTGTCAAGATGTTAAACTGAAACCAGTTAGGCCTGAAACTGTGAAAAGTTAAACTCAGCAGAAGCTGCTTTTACAGTAGTTTGATATTTGAATATGAAGCCTAAGTTGCACATTTCCGGGGTTCACAGAAGTCAGGATTGAGACGTCCATAGATGTGAATGAGAGACTACAAATAAATGAATGTTGTTTGCCCCAATAGCAAAAAAGACAAAGTTTCTAGAACTTTTCAAAACAGGAAAAGAAACACAGAGGGACCGATTACAGCAGAAAGAGAAATGTCCAATTCACCATCATCACCTCAGAGCCGTTTTATTAGAAACACTTGTGGCAGCGTTCACTAGTTTGTTGGTTTGTTTTTGTACGTTACTCGTTCTAAAGTTTGGAATCATTATGATTTTTTTTTTAATGTTTTTGAAAGATGTCTCTTCTGCTCACCAAGGCTCACAAAAAAAAAACATCTCACTGACGCCAAACTTTGGACCAGTAGTAATGGCAAAATAATATAACACAAAGTACAATGTTATAAATGTACATTATTAAAAATGAAAATACAAATGACTTTGGAAACACTATTACAGTCTGTAAAAAGGGTCCATTGTGTTTGATCTCAAGTCAATAATGATTATATGTTAATATTAAAATGCATCCCTCTTTATTGTGACGCATCTCATCAGCAGAGCAAGGACAAATAATGACTTTACCTTGTCATTCTGTTAAAGTCTCTTGCCTCACAATCTCAGTATGAGGCTAACAGGAAAGTTTGCCTGTTCTTCAGTGTGTTTTCTGAGGGAAAAGTAAGATTAAAATCATTCAGACGAAACACATCAGTTGTCACAAAAGTGTATTTGAGTTAAAGATCCACTAAATCAATGACACACAGAGTTTATTCACTGATATGATCAGAGCATCATCAATGAATTACATATCTCTGTACGTTAACATGTACAACTTGATGTACAATATAAAATGTACAAGAATGAGATGTGTTGATACTATATTTCTGGTACGAGCGAAAGGATCGGAAGGTAATTCAGTGACTCAGTGTTTGTTATTGTTTATGAGATAATGGCAGCTAGTGTGTTAGCATTGTTTTCATAGCTTTAAACTGATGCTGACTTCACACGCGATCTGAGCGAATACACAGCGAACGCATCGCCAAACATTCAGACTAACGCTTGCATAATGGGAAACGCGTAAATTGAGAGTTTCAAACCTGTCTGTTTGTTTCTCTTTCTGCTGCTATGTCTGTATTCAGGCCTGGCTCGGCCGAAACGTTGCTAATGCCAACCAATTACTTCCGGGTCAGCCGAACAAGCCGAGCGAGACGCGCATGCGCAACCAGCATTCGCAAATATGAATTGCGAATGATTCTTCAGATATGAATTGCGAACATAGACAGCATCACAGACAAGAACACAGATTGAGAAAGGCCCAGTATATAAGGATTGCGAACATAGACAGTATATAAGGATTGCTAATGATTCTTCATTTTTGAATTATCACAAGCTACGGAGCCCCTAAAGGGATAGGCCGGGAGCCAGGTCCACTCCTCAGGATGTTTTTTTGCTACCTTTTTTTCACTATTATTTCCCATTATCTTATACCTTGGGCCATCACAAGTTGATAATGACCACCCCCAACTCGGCCCTGTTTGGTCTCAGGGGCCAAAAAACTCCCTTTTTGGGAAAAGCTTTTGACGGAATTATGTAATTGTGAATATTAAGGTATAAATAGTCATATAACCCTAAAACTTTGCATGTTGTATCCTGACACATAGGGGAAACTAGCAGAAAAAGATTCTGGGGATTTCTGCCTTTTTGCTGTCAAATATCACCCTCAACATACCCCAAAAGACCAAAAAATGTCTGTCCGTCTGACAAATTGTCATCAAAAGTGATCATTTTCAAGCATTTTATTATACATATCACTGCCTCAAATGTACATGAAAAACTTCCCAAGTTTATAAGCTTCAATTTAAGACCAAGATGACCTTTCTGTCTAGTGGATTACAGCTGGTATAACGTAACCTCAGTTCTCTCTAGAGAGAGGAACGAGTACTGCGTTGTCGTAGCAACGCATCGGGGAAAATCCTTTTCCACGAGAATACTGAAGCAAAAAATTATCCTTAATTTTGTATCAATGTAAAACGCATTGCCACAGCATACAGACCTAAGCGAGACAGCTCCCGCGCCTATTGGCTGCTGTGCGGCAAATGCTTAAGCCAATGGAGCGAGCCCTTGAGTGACGTCACACCCAATGAGGGCGCTTCGCGTCACGTAAGGCGGGCACCTCGAGGTTATAAAACCTGATAAATGTAGACGGTGAGGCCCAGCCTGCCGCCATACAAATATCCTGTAAGGCAATCCCACTCGACCAAGCCCACGAAGAAGCCATACTTCTCGTGGAGTGCGCCCTAACACCCAAAGGGCACTGAATGCCCTTGGATGCGTACGCTAGAGCTATAGCGTCCACTATCCATCTGGATAGGCTCTGTTTCGAAGTGGCCAGTCCCTTGAGACGCCCACTGAACGAAACGAAAAGCTGCTCTGTCTGTCTGAAAGCAGACGAGCGCGACACATAAGCTCTCAATGCCCTCACTGGGCAGATGAGTTTTTCGTCCATACTATCCCCGGTGACCGGAAGGGCAGACAGGGAAATAACCTGCGCCCTAAACGGTGTGTTTAGGGATTTCGGAACGTAACCATGCTTAGGTTTGAGCACGACTCTGGAGTCGTTAAGCCCAAATTCCATGCACGACGCGCTCACAGAGAGCATGTGTAAGTCCCCAACGCGCTTCACTGAAGCGAGAGCCAGGAGAAACACCGTCTTGAGCGACAGGTGTTTCATATCAATCTCCTGAAGAGGCTCGAAAGGAGGACCCTTCATGGCGTCCAGCACCGTGGAAAGGTCCCAAATGGGAACTGTGGGAGGTCTGGGTGGATTAAGTCTCCTAGCTCCTTTAAGGAACCTAATTACTAAATCGTTCCTTCCTATGGACTGGCCGTGCGCGGTTTCAGAGAAAGCCGCTATAGCCGCCACGTATACTTTGAGTGTGGAAGGGGATCTCCCGCTATCCAACATCTCTTGTAAGAAGGACAAAACCTCTGTTACTCCGCAGTCTGGGGGTGACACGCCAGAGAAAACTGACCATTTCGACGCATAGAGCCGTCGCGTAGACGGAGCTCTAGCTTGTGTGATCGTGTTTAACACTCCCTGAGGGAGGTCAGCGGATACCCGTTGATGGCCCACACGTGAAGGGACCATAGCTCCGGGTGAGGATGCCAAATCGAACCGTTTGCTTGAGAGAGGAGATCCCTCCTCAGAGGCACTGGCCACGGGGCGGTGCTGGCTAACTGCATCACAGCTGGGAACCATGGTTGATTCGACCAGAGCGGCGCTACTAGCAGCACTGAGCATCCTTCCTCCCTGATCCTTTCCACCACTTGGGTCAGGAGGGAGACAGGGGGAAAAGCATATAGGGGGCGGCGTGGCCACTGATGAGCCAGCGCGTCCTTGCTTTTTGAGAAAAATTCTAGACAGTGAGCGTTCTCCGGGGACGCAAAGAGGTCCACTTCCGCTCTGCCGAATTTCTTCCACAACAGTTGTACTGTGTGTGGGTGTAACGACCATTCTCCTGCCGGAACGCGGTTCCTGGACAGTACGTCTGGTCCAACATTCAGGTGCCCTGGCACGTGCGCCGCCCTTAGTGAAAGGAGGTTGCAGCGCGCCCATATCAGAAGGCGTTTGGTCAGCCTGTATAACGACAGGGACCTGAGGCCATCAGACCTAGCATTTTCTGAAAGCTCTTTAGAGGGAGAACAGCGCCGCAGCGAAATGAGCTGACTGTGCGCTGGATGCGCAGCGCGCGCTGTCATCGACAGCGAGTTCAGTTCCAGTCCCTGAAAAGAAATATTCTGTCTGGGGGATAGCGAACTCTTTTCCCAGTTTACTGTGAGACCGAGATTCTCGAGGTGACTCAGCAGCAGGGCTCTGTGCGGCACTATCTCTGAATGAGATTGGGCTAGAATGAGCCAATCGTCCAAATAGTTCAGCACTTGAACACCCTGCAGTTTGAGGGGAGCGAGTGCTGCGTCCATGCACTTCGTAAATGTACGGGGTGCTAGAGACAAGCCGAACGGCAGGACTTTGTACTGGTATGCCTGGCCCTCGAAGGCGAATCTCAAAAATCGCCTGTGACGTGACGCAATCTGTATTTGAAAATACGCGTCCTTTAGATCTACTGACACGAACCAGTCTCCTTGGCGAACGTGCGCAAGGATTTTTCTGGTCGTTAGCATTCTGAACTGGCGTTTCACAAGCTCTCTGTTCAGTTGCCTCAGATCTAGTATGGGTCTGAGACCCCCGTCTTTCTTGGGTACCAGGAAGTATCTGCTGTAAAGCCCCCCTTCGCTCTGAGCCTGAGATAAAGGTTCGATAGCCCTTTTTCTCAGAAGTTTCTGAATTTCGGCTCGAAGTAGATGTGCTACATTCGAATCTACCGAAGTCTCGACGTGCGCCGTGTGGCGGCGAGGGCGTCTGCGAAACTGTAGCGAATAGCCTTCTTTTATGATGTTTATCACCCATTTTGAAACCCCGGGAAGCTTCTCCCATGCATCTGCACGTGCAGCTAGGGGCTGAGTGAAAAGCGCGCTCTGATCGACTCGCGATACAGCGGCTTTCGTGAGCTGTGACAGAAATGTCTCGCTCGCAACATCTGAGGCCGGGGCCGCGCTTATGAAAGCGGGCAGAATGTCCGCGCTCGACCCCTCGACAGCGTTTAGGCGGGAGAGGGAGGGCTGGACGGGCTCCGTAGGAACTGTGATGCTTGTGTGGGAACGCGGGCACTGGGGACCGGGCACGTTTACCACCTTTATAGCATCGCTCGCCGGAGCGGAGCGCCTGCACGCAGGTTTCGTTTTTACAGAAACCGTGCGGATAGCAGGAGGTAGCATTAGTGGGCACTGGGTAGTGGGCACGTGTGCTCCTTTTAACGCGCAATCGAACTGAGTCGATTTTATGTGCGCGGGCCCTGTGTGTGGGGCCGTGTTTGTGTGTAGGGATGTGCACATTACAGCGGGCAGATTTACTACACAAGAAACACCATCGGCCGTGGCCGGGACATCAGAAAATGCACTCTTTAATGGATTTATCTGGGTAGCCGTGAAAACGGCTGTTGTGTGCAGGCAAGCGGCCAGTGAGACACGCCTGTTGGCTGCAATGATCGCAGGTACAATTGCTTCGCTTGGGACTGCACGAGCGGTGAGCTTCGGTGAGGGTCCGGCCGCAGCGGGACTTGAACACCGACGCTTCCCTAGCAGTGCTAGGATGTCTTCGGGGGCTCTGGCTTCAACACTACCTTCTGTCGCGGGCCACGCGGCGCGGCGACCGGAAGAGCGAGAGTGCGGTCTCGAGCTCTGGGTCTGGCGGCGTTGAGATGAGGAGCTGGGCGGCGGTCTCGGCTGTGAGCTCTGAGTGGGCGGTTTCGCACGGCCTGCTGCAGAACTGGAGCGCTTCGGCAGGAAGTGCTTCATTGCCTGGGTCGCCTTCTGCACCTCCGCATACCTGTCGGTGAAGTCCTTCACTGAAGTCCCGAAGAGGCCAGCAGGGGAGAGCGGGGCGTCGAGGAACACGGTCCGTTCTGCTTCTGGCATGTCTGAGAGCGTTAGCCAGAGGTGCCTCTCAGACACGGTGAGCGCCGCCATACTGCGTCCGATGGCTTGGGCCGCAGACTTCGAAGCGCGAAGAGCCAGGTCTGTAGCGCTTCTCAGATCCGCCACACAGATCGCATCGGGTCCGTTCTCGTCCAGCTTGCGGAGGAGATCGGCCTGGAAGATCTGCAGCGTCGCCATGGAGTGCAGCGCTGACGCGGCCTGTCCGTTGGCGGCATAAGCGCGACGGAGCAGGGATGACGTCGTGCGGCAAGCCTTTGAAGGCAGCGCCATCTTAGCCCGCCGTCCAGCAGAGGGTGGGCATAAGTGGGCCGCGATAGGCTCTTCGACCGGCGGGAGGGAAAGGTAGCCTCTGTTCTTAGCGTCGTCGACCTCGGAGAACGCTAGAGAAACAGATGACCTCGTCCTCGTAGAATACGGGGAAGTCCAAGCTCTCGCGACCTCCTCATGAAGCTCAGGAAGGAAGGGGGCGGGCTTTGAGACTGGCGTTGACTTCTCCCCGGGCAGAAAGTAGCCATCCAGCCGGTTTTTAGCGGGCTGCTCGGGCGAAACCCACTCAAGGCCAAGGCTCGCCGTGGCTTGAGTGAGAACGTGCATGAGCTCCGCCTCGATGCTCGCTCTCTTTCCTTTTGGCGTGGGGGCAGGGGGCGCGAGATCCGCAGAGCTCGCCCATTCCCCGCTGCCGGAAGCCAAAAACGAGCACGAGTCCTCGTCCCTCAGCATGGCGTCGATAGCGTCGATGTCATCGACGGAAGCGGCGGCAATCTGCGGTCGCTGTCCGTCGGGTATCGAAGCTGAGGAAGCCGGAGACACAGTTCGCGGGCGCACCGGCGAACTTTGGCGGCTTGACGGAGGTTCGGGGTTCCGCTGTGCACGCCGCTTTTTACGGCGCGGCACAACAGCGGAGAACACGGGCTCCTGGAACGACGCCAGGCGAGTCCGCAGAGTCGCCAGAGGCAGTAGTTCACAGTGATGGCAGCCGCCATCCGCAAGAGCGATAGCCGCGTGTTCCTCGCCCAGGCAGGAAGCGCAAATCACGTGGTGGTCCCCGACGCTGAGCGTGGTCCGTTTGCACGAACCGAAAAGAGGCATCTTGAAAAAGACGCCGCTCTTTTAGATACAAACAGGAGAAATAAGTGTGAGTCGCGCCGGCGACCTCACACACACTCAACACAGTGAAAAGGATATAGTAGGCGCCGGAACGCGCAGCTGGAAGGCGACGAAGGCGGCGGTGCCAGCAGCTTGTCGTAACTTCTACCGCTGAGGTGCTCTCTCGACGGCGCAGCTTCTTCACTCGGATCAGCGATGAGGTGTCCTCGCTGAAGGATTAAAAACCAGAGTTCATAAGCCTGTGAGCGAAATATATAGCCCTAAGCCACGCCCGTTTCGGCGGGACGTTGGGTGTCATCATTGGGTGTGACGTCACTCAAGGGCTCGCTCCATTGGCTTAAGCATTTGCCGCACAGCAGCCAATAGGCGCGCGAGCTGTCTCGCTTAGGTCTGTATGCTGTGGCAATGCGTTTTACATTGATACAAAATTAAGGATAATTTTTTGCTTCAGTATTTTCGTGGAAAAGGATTTTCCCCGATGCGTTTGCTACGACAACGCAGTACGAGAGTATCTCTCGTAAGAGAACCAAAGTTCTCCCCTGTATCCCAAATCGGAGAAAAATGAACTTTCATGCATTACCATTCCAGATATGGGATTAACCCCTTATATTGGCATCAGCCATTACATATTTAAAAACAGTAATATTCTATACTAAACCTAAACTAATCTGGTAACACTTTACAATAATGGTGCACTAATAAGCATTAATTCATGCTTAACTAATGCACAGATAATACTGAATTAATGTATTACTAATGATTATCTAAGCTATGTTATTAATTAAATGTGTAAGTGTGTATTAATTCCATAATACCTTATTTTATTAACTAATAGTGTTATTTAATTTGTTAATTACCACAATGAGCCAAAGCCTTATATTCAACTTCCAGATAATACAGGTAAACTAATATGCATTAATACATTATTAATTACAGCATTAGTAGTGTGTCAATTACTACAATGTTTTTGGAAACCAGTGTTTAATAAACAGCTTTTATAAACTCTAGTGATGGTCATTAATGATTAATTAATCATTAGCTAACAATCATTATGTTGTGACTTTACTTGTTGAGGCACATCATTATTAACTCATCATCTAGTAATTGTAGTAATTGACACACTACTAATGCTGTAATTAATAATGTATTAATGCATATTAGGCTCATTGTGGTAATTAACAAATTAATGAACACTATTAGTTAATAAAATAAGGTATTATGGAATTAATCCACAATTACATATTTAATTAATAACAATTCATATATGAACTAATATATTAACCAGACAGACTCTTTATTAGTTGCTAATGAGGCAATCATTAATGAATAGCTTAGATAATCATTAGTAATACATTAATTCAGTATTATCTGTGCATTAGTTAAGCATGAATTAATGCTTATTAGTGCACCCTTATTGTAAAGTGTTACCACTAATCTTGACAAACTACATATTATTTGAATCATTACAATCTCTAGTTTACATATTTGGGTGACTGATTTTCAAAATAAATTACAGAGGAGCCCATAATTTATCAATTTGCAACAGGAATATTTTCATACTCCTAAGGCGTGTTCAGACCTTTATTTTGAAATAGTGATGAACATGAAACATCATGAAAGAATGGTAGAAACCTCAGTTTGTTTTCATGCCAAGAGTTCATAAGATAGCATCCATTCAATTATTAAAAAAAAAAGGTCTGAAAATGTTTTGAATATAAAGAAAAAAAATAATAGATTCACCATTTGTGATGTGGCAGCGAGCTATAATGCACATACGTGTTCTTCTTGTGTTTCTTAGAGGTTGAAATCATTTCAAAATCTGCCAAACTTCCAATACTACTTCTGAATAGGATGTCTACTTCATAAATTGCATGAAAATTGTAAAAACTATGGTTCAGATCACTCAAACAACATATGGAAAATGGAGGCGCCCTTATATGGGCAGTGATGTCAACTAGTGGAAAGGTTTGGTACTGCGCCCAAACATAATCTCACTGAAAGCTTATTTTTTGAGATATCAACCTAAAATTTGAAACACAACATGGTCAGATTTTTGGCTTTGATTTTTTTTTTTTTCATTTTTAGAGTGCACCAGGTTTTGAAAATATATATTTTATATAAAATATGAATAATTAATTTTAAAAAATCGGATCATTGAGAAAATCGCCTTTAAAGTTGTGCATTTACTGTATGTTCGCGATTGTGCTTCACTCACAAAAATAAATGTTATATATATTTAAGGTAGAAAATTTACTAAATATCTTAATGGAACATGATATTTACTTAATATCCTAATGATTTTTGCCATTAAAAAAACTGTGACACTTGTGACTGCCAAATTGCGAAACTAAAATACAGCTCAAACATAAAATAGAAAAATGTATTTGGTTCTTATACCTTTTTGCTTCTTATCCATGATGTCGCCCTCAGACCATAGTGGTTCTAGCTTGCCTTTCTATGTTTATGTGAAAACTATGGTTGGCTTTTTGATAACAGACTGCACACTAGTCATCTTTATTCCTTGTGTTGTGAGGACTTTGTGGACTTTTATAAATCTCACATTTGGCCCCTCCTTGAACTGCCACCTTACCCGTGGTGGAGGGGTTTGAGTACCCGAATGATCCTAGTAGCTATGATGTCCGGGGCTATATGCCCCTGGTAGGGTCTCCCAAGGCAAACGGGTGAACGGGTAATCTCAGCCGTCATGTGTTGGAGTTCACCCTGATAAACGAGAGGGTCGTTTCCCTGTGGCTTCGGGGTCGGGGATAGGTCTCTCACTTTCATTTGTGCCTATGGGCCAAACGGCAGTGCAGACCCGAGTGGACCATGTTCTCCACCTCCATTGTCGAAGCGGCCGCTCGGAGCTGTGGCAGTAAGGTCTGCGGTGCCTGTCGAGGAGGCAATCCCCGAACCCGGTGGTGGACACCGGAAGTAAGGGATGCCATCAAGCTGAAGGAGTCCTATCGGGCCTGGCTGGCTTGTGGGACACCTGAGGCAGCTGACGGTTACTGGCAGGCCAAGTGGATGGCAGTCCGGGTGGTTGTGAAGGCAAAAAATCGGGCCTGGGAGGAGTTCAGTGAGGCCATGGAGAAGGACTACCGGTTGGCCTTAAAGAGATTCTGACAAACCGTCCGGCACCACAGGAGGGGGAAGCAGTGCCCCACCAACGCTGTTTACAGTGGAAGTGGGCAGCTGTTGACTTCAACTGGGGATGTCGTCGGACGGTGGAAGGAATACTTCGAGGATCCCACCTACACGTCTTTCATTGAGGAAGCAGAGGCTGAGGGCTCGGAGGTGAACTTGTCCATCACCCAAGCTGAAGTCACCGAGGCAGTCAAGAAGCTCCTCGGTGGCGGATGAGATCCGCTCTGAGTACCTCAAGTCTCTGGATGTTGTGCTCTAGGATTATGGGGTCCGGGGCCCTTTGCTAAGGGCTGTCCGCTCCCTGTACGACTGGAGCAGGAGCTTGGAATGCATTGCCGGCAGTAAGTCAGACTTGTTCCTGGTGCATGTTTGACTTTGTCACCGGTTCTGTTCATAGCCGGAGGGGGGTCCGGTTTGGGGACCATACGATTTTGTCTCTGCTTTTTGTGGATGAATTTTACGTGCTGGCCCCATCAGACCAGGACCTTCAGCATGCACTGGGACGGTGTGCAGCCTAGTGTGAAGCGGCTGGGATGAGAATCAGCACCTCCAAATCCGAGGCCGCCTTGGTTCTCAGTCGGAAAAGGGTGGCTTGCCCACTTCAGGTTGGTGGAGAATTTCCTGCCTCAAGTGGAGGAGTTCAAGTATCTCGGGGTCTTGTTCACGAGTGAGGGAAGGATGGAACGGGAGATTGACAGACGGATCGGTGCAGCTTCTGCAGGAATGCGGTCGATGTACCGGTCTGTCGTGGTGAAGAAGGGAGCTGAGCTGCAAGACAAAAGCTTTCGATTTACCGGTCAATCTACGTTCCTACGTTCCTAATCACCTATGGTCTTGAGCTGTGGGTCATGAAAGGAGAAGATCCGGGATACAGGCGGCCGAAATGAGCTTTCTCCGCAGAGTGGCTGGGCGATCCCTTAGAGATAGGGTTTGGATCTCGGTCACTCGGGAGTAGAGCTGCTGCTCCTCCACATCGAGAGGGGTCAGCTGAGGTGGCTTGGGCATCTGTTCTGGATGCCTCCTGAACGCCTTCCCGGGAAGGTGTTCCGGGCACGTCCCACCGGGAGGAGACCCCGAGGAAGACCTAGGACACGTTGGATGGACTATGTCTCCCGGCTGGCCTGGGAACGCCTCGGTGTCCTCCCGGAAGAGCTGAAGGAAGTGTCTGGGGAGAGGGAAGTCTGGGCATCTCTGCTTAGACTGCTGCCCCCGCGACCCGGCCCCGGATAAGCGGAAGATGGATGGATGGACATTTGGATTGATTTTGTGTGATTGTACCCTATGTTGCACCCTGACCCCAGTCCACCTAGGGGCATAACATTACTGAATAAACATCATGCAATTCACTTCAAATAGTATAGCAGTACGTAAGTCAAGTCTCAACTCTTTTTAGAAGTATTGTTTATATGCAAAAAATATGCTTAACCCCCTTAAGCGGCACCCCTTAATAGCCCTTAATAGACATGAAAATGCACATTCCGAACTTAAATGGTTGTAATTCAAGAATGCTTTACATCTGAATATAGATGTAAGATTGGTCTTGTTTTAAAGAAGACATTTGGCAGATTTTTGTAGAAGTGAAATAAATTAAGAAAGTTAAACAGAAGAAAAGTTATAGAAGTTTGAGTTTATGAAAATGTGCAATGTTAAAAATTTAATTATTCATATATTATATAAAATATATATATTTTCAAAACCTGGTGCACTCTAAAAATGCACCAAAAAAAATCTGACCATGTTGTGTTTCAAATTTTAGGTTGATATCTCAAAAAAATAAGCTTTCAGTGAGATTTAGTTTGGGCGCAGTACCAAACTTTTTCACTAGTTGTCATTACTGCCCATATAAGGGCGCCTCCATTTCCATATGTTATTTGAGTGATCTGAACCATTATTTTTACAATTTTCATGCAATTTATGAAGTAGACATCCTATTCAGAAGTAGTATTGGAAGTTTGGCAGGTTTTGAATGAATTCAACCTCTAAGAAACACAAGAAGAACACGTATGTGCATTATAGCTCGCTGCCACATCACAAATGCTGAATCTATTATTTTTTTTCTTTATATTCAAAACATTTTCAGACCTTTTTTTCTAAAATAATTGAATGGATGCTATCTTTTGAACTCTTGGCATGAAAACAAACTGAGGTTTCTACCATTCTTTCATGATTTTTCATGTTCGGCAATATTTCAAAATAAAGGTCTGAACACGCCTTACAGGAGTATGAAAATATTCTCGTTGCAAATTGATAAATGGCTCCTCTGTAATTTATTTTGAAAATCAGTCCACCAAATATGTCAACTAGAGATTGTAAGCTTTCAAAAAATATATAGTTTGCCAAGATTAGTTTTAGGTTTAGTATAGAATATTACTGTTTTAAATATGTAATGGCTGATGCCAATATAAGGGGGTTAATCCCATATCTGGAATGGTAATGCATGAAAGTTCAGTTTTCTCCGATTTGGGATACATGGGAGAACTTTGGTTGTAATCCACCTAGACAGAAAGGTCATCTTGGTCTTAAATTGAAGCTTATAAACTTGGGAAGTTTTTCATGTACATTTGAGGCAGTGATATGTATAATAAAATGCCTGAAAATGATCACTTTTGATGACAATTTGTCAGACGGACAGACATTTTTTGGTCTTTTGGGGTATGTTGAGGGTGATATTTGACAGCAAAAAGAAATCCCCAGAATCATTTTCTGCTAGTTTCCCCTATGTGTCAGGGATACACCATGCAAAGTTTTAGGGTTATATGACTATTTATGTAGCTGCAGTACCTTAATATTCACAATTACATAATTCCGTCAAAAGCTTTCCCAAAAAATTAGTTTTTTGGCCCCTGAGACCAAACGGGGCCGAGTTGGGGGTGGTCATTATCAACTTGTGATGGCCCAAGGTATAAGATAATGGGAAATAATAGTGAAAAAAAAGGTAGCAAAAAAACATCTTGAGGAGTGGACCTGGCTCCCGGCGGTGGTAAAACAAACATGGGACATGGGAGACTTTTTTTTTTTTCAAAACTTTTGCGTTCTCCCGAGAAAATTTGCGTTTCGTTGTAGTTCGTTTTCTAGGTTACTGTGATTATACATAGGTGACATTTGTGTTTTAAAGGGTAGCCTAACTCAACCCCACAAACACCAAAAACAACTTAAAACACCACCACGTCCCTTTAAGGGCTCCGCAACAAGCACACTGTTCAAATTGTAAGTAAATGTATGTATGTTTATGTATAGTGTGCCTATAGACAATGAAAGCTCTGATTCAATTATTATTTTGCATCACCATTCAAAACTGAGCACTGCAGTCTCGCGCTCCATATTTATTAGGGTGTTTTAGTAAAATATTGATGAATAGCCCACTGATGTTCTGTGTCCTGTTTAGGTAACAGGACCATTGCTAACACACACATTTCCCAAATCATTTCTTAAAACAGACACATTTCTTAAAACGTTTAATTCATTCCACCTGTTTTCACATTACAATTTTCTTCATGATTTCTGCAAAACTCTACACAAAAATGTGTACGCAAAAAATGTGAACATGATTTTACACAGGTTTAATCATGTTCTCTTGATCGCATCTTTTTCAGCTGGAATCGTTTCTTTTTATCCAGATCTAGAGCTCACCGTTTTTTTTTTTCTTTACTTTTTTTGCAACAACACTGATACTATACATTTCTCCATATCTGGAAATAACTATTTTACATAAAAACTTTACATAAACAAACAACAACTTTGTCAAGCGTTGTGAAAGTCATTTATTTCTTGAGTTCCTGATTTCCATCCCTTGAGACCCAATATCTGAGATCTCAGCTTCTTCAAGGGATAGTTCACCCAAAGATGAAATTAGACATGATTTACTCCTCAAGTCATCAGGTGTGTGACTTTCTTCTTTCAGACGAACACAATCTGAGTTATATAAAAACATGTCCTGGCTCTTCTCAGCTTTATAATGTGAATGGCACTAATGTCATTTCCACATCTTCACTCCTTACATTGTTCACGATCATTTCTGTTATTTCATTATTCAAAACCACACTATCCTCAATCTGTTCATTTAGTAATGATCCTGTGTTTGATCATTTCAACCGAAAGGTACTTTTGATAGTAATAATACAAATAATTTGTGTATTTATGTGTCACTACAATACAAACTAAATTAATGAGATTTTCATCACACACACACACACACACACACACACACACACACACACACACACACACACACACACACACACACTGTTCATCAACACAGTTTCACTGATGATCCAGAACAAACCCTAAACCCAGGATAGAGCGGCTGAGTGAATGTGGTCTGGACTGTGTGGATGAGGCTCATTGTGTCAGAGACGCTGTAGAAGGACAGAGTTCCTGCACTGTGATCCACACACACTCCTATTCTTCTGTCATGTCAAGTCAAGTCATCTTTATTTATATAGCGCTTTTTACAATACAGATTGTATCAAAGCAGCTTCACAGTGATAACATGAAAATAATACAAAAAATAATTTCATCATCGTCCACCTTTAAGGCAGATCTATAATATTGTTGAATATTAAATGTCCCCAACTAAGCAAGCCAGAAGGTAAGGCAACAGCGCAGTGGCGGATCTAGGAAATTTTGCATGGGGGGGCAAAAGGGTGGCAAGAGGTCTTGGCAGGGTGGCAGGGGTAGACGGTACATGGGAATCCCTATATGTAAATTGCTTTAACAAAATAAACACAAAAAACACTTTTAAACTACAGTAGTTATTATTTAATCATGCCCTTACACACTACAAAGGTTTTTAATTCACAACAGGCCCAGTGCAGTGTTTAAACAAAACATAACTGTGCATCTTTTAAAAGACAAAATGAAAATAACAAATATAAAATCAGAAAGATTTATCACATGCACACACCAGTTATGTTTAGACTACTTAAAGGGGGGGTACAATGGTGTTTCATATATTCAGAGTTGTTTACAGTGTTAAAGAGATGGATTCTCATGCTAATAATGGCCAAAGTTTGAAAAGTTATTTTGAACGAATAACAGAGAATTTCTGTGCTGAAAATCATACTTCCGGGTTGCAACACGTTTCGGCTGTTTTTTTTCTATCGTAGATCTAATGACGTAGACCAGAGTGGAACTCCTTATATGAGCATTGCTCTCGGAAAAGCGCGTTCACGCACACGTCGACCAGAGGAGAGAAAGACCGCGCTCATCGACGCGCTACTACCGGAAATCATCATCAGCAGCGCTAAATAGGAATGGTTGATTTCAAGAATGTCTCCAAAAAAGTGTGTTTTGGGATGTGAGGGAAAGTTTACCTTGTTCAGCTTCCCCAAAGAACCCAGTGTTACTGGAACAGTGGATGCAGTTTGTATGTTGTGGATGCTCCCGCTTGACTCTATAGCTCCGCCCACGCCCAGAATCAAGGACCTCGGCTTTTTCCGGATAGAATCGGAAAGCTGTATTTTTATTTTATAAATATGATGAAACTAAAGACTTTTTGGAGATATGAAGGACGCACTATTCTCTATAGGTACTCAAGATTAACATGAGATTGACTGAAACTAAGTATTTTACCCCCCCCCCCCCCCCCCCCCCCCCCCCCTTTAACCTGTTAGCCTTCAACCCCACTTTTGAAAAATCCCCAGAAATGGCATACCCAAACTAAAAGAGATACAGTTCATGAAGCCTTTGAACTAAAAGCACAAGTGATCTCATTTGAAAGCTGACACCCTGGAAGTTTATTGTAAATTTAGAATTAATTATTGTCATAATGGGAAAAAAAATAGTTATAAATAGCTTCAAAGTTTTGTAAAGTTGTTAGAAATGTATTTTTATGAAACATCTTCAAATAATATTTTAATACATTTAATAAATATATTATTCATACTTGTTGTTGTTTTTGTTTTCATTTTTGAGCTTATATATCTCAATATTAATAACAGTCTGATTAATGTTGAGCCTAGATGTCATAAATGCATCACTTGCCAAAATTGTGGGTGACTTTGTTGTAAGGGGTAAATAACCCTCTGTGATCTGATTTGGCTTCAGATGAAAAAAATCAAACAGAAAATATATTATTTTATAGTATTCTGGACGAAGATAACGTCTATATTGATTAGCATTACAGTATAAATATAATCTATTATTATGAAAATACCTGACATGTCTAGAAGAACACAGATAAATCATATATCGTTGCAATCATGTTTATTGTCTCCAAAACATCTTTATATGCATGTTACAGTGATCTCTGTTAGACTTGTTTATATCAGGCACTGACTGACAGGTTATTCTTCTTCGTGCACCATATTATATGCAACTAAATGAGTATCTAGCGCCCTCAGTCTGCCCGTATGGATTGAAAACACATTACATCAAAGTAATTATCCAGCGCGCTCATAATGGTTACATCGACGCATTTGCAGTGTTGTAATGTAACGGAGTACAAATACTTCGTTACTGTACTTAAGTAGAAATTTCACGTATCTGTACTTTACTTCGCTATTTAAATTTATGTCAACTTTTACTTTTACTTCACTACATTTCCTAGATAAAATGTATACTTTTACTCCGCTACATTTCCACTAAGCATCTTCGTTACTCGTTACTACAAAATAAAATCAAAAGAAATGTGGGTTTGAGGTTTGCCGAATCACTGCTCCTAGATTGCATGACGCACGCTCTATTTCAACGTAAAGCTTGTTTGTTGCCATGGAGGAGGATGCACAACTGAACCCGTGGAAGCGCGAGCCGCGGCCGCGCGCGAATCCCAAACGCGACGCTTCACGAGATAAGATGCAAGTGGCTAAACTAAACCGCTGATTTACGATAGAAGTTTTAAACGACCGACATAAATAATCAGTTTGCAAAGCTCATCTTCGGTAAGGGGAGATTTACAGGTAAAGATAAAGAGACTGAGGGAAGAAGAACGAGAGATGGAGATGAGAAAGGAGAGCAGGTAGAGCAATAGCCTTTTGCATACTGTGCCCAGAATGAGAATAACTTTATTACAATGGATTCCTATTTAACACAGATATAGCCTACATATGTTTTTTGCCTATGACAGTGGAAAAATAATATGCCCCCGAACCCCCTAGCAAGATTACTTTTGGGACCTCTGTATTTATAAAACCCTGTGTACGGCTATTGCACTGAATATAAAATTATATTTTTGAAAAATACAATGAATTATAAGGCTGTACAGAACAGTGCACTATTGCAGACTGATTTTTTCTTAGTAGAGCAGCTAACTTAAAGGGATAGTTCACTTTAAAATTAAAATTCTGTCATCATTTACTCACCCTCAAGTTGTTTCAAAACCAGTATTAATTTATTTCTTCTGCTGAACACAAAAAAAGATATTTTGAAGAATGTCAGTAACCAAACAGTAGTCTGTACCCATTGACTTCCATAGTATTTTTTTTTCCTACTATGGAAGTCAATGGGTACAGTCTACTGTTTGGTTACTGACATTCTTCAAAATATCTTTCTTTGTGTTCAGCAGAAGAAATAAATTAATACAGGTTTGAAACAACTTGAGGGTGAGTAAATGATGACAGAATTTTAATTTTAAAGTGAACTATCCCTTTAAAGTAGGCCTACATGCAGTGCGAGATAAACGATAACACAAGTACAGTAGGCTACAGGCTACAAAACACAAACAACAGCAGGTTGTACCAGAACAATAGTATGCCTAGTATAAGAAATCCACAATAAAGTTCACAATCAAAGTTAACCGCTTGCTTTAAAAAAAAAAAAAAAACCTTTTTACTTTTACTTAAAATACTTAAGTACATTAAATATCAGAAAAATACTTTTCATACTTAAGTACAGTATAAATCAGATACTTTAAGACTTTTACTTAAGTAATATTCTAAAAGGTAACTTTTACTTCTACCAAAGTCTTTTTCTAGTACCATACTTGTACTTTTACTCAAGTATTGCTTTCTAGTACTTTATACAACACTGCGCATTTGGGTATAAATTCAATACATATTATTCATATAGAAATCTGACATAAACCTATGAGAATCTATCAATATTTCTCCAAATCTGCTAATCTTTGAAAAGCCCTGATGGACGTTGTTTTGTGAAGCACGTTCATGATGACAGCACAGGTTTTTTTCCTGAATAAAAGCGGCTGACGACGCTCATAATTCATATTAAAGGTATCGACGCATTTTTTCATTAAACTACACCTGTGGGAAACTCGCTTCACCTTCAGAGGCTCTGGGGCAGCTCAGTCTCTCCAGTCGGGTTGCAGGGTCACCGGCGCACCGCAGCAGCAGACTCGCAGTGTGAGTGAGCCAGACTGAGCGAACGCCGCTCTGCACGGTTTGAATCAGGGACGTAGCTAAGTATTTGAGGGGCAGGGGGAGGGGCTAAAAATATATTTAAAATAAAAACATTTAATTGTTCACTTTTGGTAAATGTATTGTTTAGTTCAGGGGTTCCCAAACTTTTCCATGACAAGGCCCCCCAAATACCACTAGGTTCTGGCCAAGGCCCCCCCCTTTCGCATGATGTGTTATTGAACCCATCGACAATACTATGGCAATTGCAAATGTAGAAATAAATAAATAAAACATCTGTGAACATCCATGAACCTTTATTGGTGTTGTAATAATAACATTTGTATGTCAGATCTTCATATATAGTATATATATTTCAACATTGTATGGAAAAAGAGAGAGATCTTAACAAGAGTGTGTGTGTCTTTGAGAGAGAGAGAGAGAGAGAGAGAGAGAGAGAGAGAGAGAGAGAGAGAGAGAGAGAATATCAGTATCAATGGGAGGGCTGGGCCTGGTAGCAACATTCAACAGTGTGTGTGTGAGTGAGTGACTACAGTAAGGCTACACTGACAGATTACATGATGGTGTACCAGCCAATCAGAAAGATTACCATTAAAAGTTTAATGTTTAGATATGCGACTAATTATTATAATGCTATTTCATAACAATACTCATAATAATATACATTTTTATATATTTTTAAAATATTTATAAAAAATAAATAAAAAATCGTCCAACTTTCTGCGGCCCCCCTGGCGCCCCCTGGCGGCCCCCCACTTTGAAAACCACTGGTTTAGTTCACTGTTTTGAAAAGCTTGTGGACATAGTGGCGGGTTGTTTTTACAAACAGTTTTTTGATCATCAAAGTTAGGGGGGCAGCTGGGGGGGCAAGGCTCTAGATTGGGGGGGCACTTGCCCCCCCCCCCCTGCCCCCTGTAGATCCGCCCCTGATCTGAGCATGTGACTGTCTATCCGAGTTTTGTCGAGAGAGCAGAAGGCGGCACCTAATTTGACGGAGGCGGCCGCCTCGTAATTCTCTCACAAATATTGGTGGGGACAATTTTGTCATTTTAAAATATTGATTGGGTAGTACCTAGCGTCCCCCCCTAAACCTATGCCCATGCTCAGGAGGATATGTTTGATCAGTAGAGTAACGTTAGACATCTCTGTAAATGCAAACAAAAGTGATGTTCTCTACTTTCATTCAAGATCTTACACAGAAATCCGCTTGGCTTCTATGAAAAATGAACATGTGTTTATATTTTATAACCTCAATTAACACATCCAGAGCTGACTATGAAAACTCAGAATCTAGCGGTTTATGAGAACATATTGAAAGTCTTCATCTTAAATGTAAGGTGCACTGTAAAGACTCCTGGAATTGTAATGTTAAACATCAGAGTAGCTATTATAGGTTATAACTAAAATAGGTTTATGTTGAACTGTTTTAAAGGAACACTCCACTTTTTTTGGAAACTCATTTTCCAGTTCCCCTAGAGATAAACAATTGAGTTCTACCGTTTTCGAATCCATTCAGGCGATCTCTGAGTCTGGCGGTAGCGCTTTTAGCATAGCTTAGCATAAATCATTGAATCTGATTAGACCGTTAGCATCTCTCTCTCAAAAAAATGACCAAAGAGTTTCGATATTTTTCCTATTTAAAACTTGACTCTTCTGTACTAAGACCGACAGAAAATGAAAAGCTACGATTTTCTAGGCCAATATGACTATGAACTATACTCTCATTCCTGCGTAATAATCAAGGAACTGCTGCCGTACCAGCAGCACATATTACGCAGCGCCTGAAAATAGTCCCCAGCTAGGAACAACGTGACCGGCACTAAGTTTGTAATATCATTGCGCTGCTGGTACGGCAGTTCCTTGATTATTACGCAAGAATGAGAGGATAGTTCCTAGTCATATTGGCCTAGAAAATCGCAACTTTTTATTTTCTGTCGGTCTTAGTACCATGCCAGACTCGGAGATCGGCTGAATGGATTCGAAAACGGTATAAACTCGAAAAATGAGCCTATTTCCACAAAAAAGTGGAGTGTTCCTTTAATATTGAACAAACTAATCACAAATACATATTTTCTTGAAGTGTCTTTAAACCATACCTGTAATGACAACTCTCACTATTTCACTATTTATATTTTTGGCAGCCAAGTTTTTTTTTTTTTATCAAGTCACCTTTATTTATATAGCGCTTTTTACAATACAGATTGTATCAAAGCAGCTTCACAGTGATAACACGAAAACAATACAACACAGTTTCGTCAACGTCCACCTTAAGTAAGGCAGATAAATAATATTGTTGAATATTAAATGTCTCCAACTAAGCAAGCCAAAAGCCAAGGCAACAGTGGCAATGAACCAAAACTCCATCAGTGACAGAATGGAGAAAAAAACCTTGGGAGAAACCAGACACAGTCGGGGGCCAGTTCTCCTCTGGCCAACGAGCGAACAGTGGATGATTTTGATTCGGGCAGCATTACAGGTCAGAAGTCAGATTGGGTCAGAATATTATCCAGTTCCATCTGGCTGGAGGTCGGAGACATCACGCCGGTATGGAGACGGGTTTGTTTGAGGATCAGTGCCGATGGCTGTCGAGTCGATGAGGCCTTCACAGGGCGGATGAGGCTGGCACTTCAGGGATGCATCGTGGACGTGTCCAGGCGCAGGTCCACTTTGTGTGGTTGCCCAGTTAGGTTTACATGTTCATTCGTCATGTATTAAAATTTGTACTGCACATATAATAAAATATGACACTCATAATTCTGGATTCATCTTCATTTCTGTTGCAATTGCATGAGAGGAGCTTCCTTCACTTGACACTGCAGGGGTCTGGGCCAAATCTATTTAAAAATTATTTTAAAAAAAATAATTATTTGTCGGGTGAGGTTAATATTTCCAAAATTCAGTATTGCAATACCCTAAACATATACAAATGAATGAGAAAAGAATAATGACACACCTCACTGCCTTCTAGAGTTTCCTGCCAGAGGAAGTGACATCACTTGGTACAGTTCACATGCTTTTGCTATGAATACTTTGGAGATTTTTATGTTGTTTAATAACAGAGGTAACCGAGTTAAACAAAACGTATAGGGACAGACACAAAATACAAAAATAAATGTATTAATTAAATGACATAAAATACAAATAAATTAATATTCTATGCAATTGTTTATCTACGTAAAAAAATGACTTATTACATGATAATTCAAGTTGAATACATGAATCAGGAGGCAATGACAGACAATAATAGGGGGAGTGGGAGTCATATTAGAATATTTCAGTAAAGAATATTTTCAACAACAAAAAAAACTAAATATATATACATAAACCATCATTTTAAGTGATAATGTAATGTATATAATTATACAAAATTAATTAAATAACGTTTTTTTTTAATAACAGGTTTATCTAGGAGACATGTACCTCTAAATCTAGAATGACTCACACATGACTGATGTCTACATTGTTAACAGTTTCACCCTTAATATCCAGTATCATATACATTTCAAAGAGTTTTTAGTCAGTTTGAGGTTTCATTCACACCACGAGGCTTCGTGAAGTCAGAACAATTATATGAACTTTAAACAACACACAGTCTACAAAATAAACTGAAATGATCTCCATCTCTACACAGCTTTACACAACCAGCAGAAAGAGAGCAGCTGGAGTAAAGACCAGTTATTTTTTATTTATGTGTGATTATGTTGATGTTTATAGACGTTTTGTCGTTGTGAACAGTATTTGGCGCGTCTTTTATTTTTATTTTTTAACTTATTTTAATTTTTTGTATTATTTTTTTAAAATTATTTTTAAATAACTGTCTGACCAAAATTATACCATTATTGTACCAGTTTCTGTAAAATAAAGATTTATTTTTAAACGTAATATATTTGTTGTTCCAAATCACAGATTTGTGGTTTGTCTCTGAAAATCTACCGTTGGCAGCCGATGACGTCACCGCTCGCTCGCGCCGTCTCTATTCCGTTAATTGGTGAGTTTCAGCGTCGAGTCTTCTGAGGTGAGGAGAGCAGTTCACGGTATTTCTAATATTTACACAACCATCAAACTCACTTTATACAGTTTGATTAAGCGACAGGCAAATTTTTGTATTGTTTTCATCGACCACAGCGATACTTGTGCGTCTTTTCTGGCGTCTTTCTAACGTTAACTGAAATAAAACATTTAGGGGGGATTGGGGCTTTTGAGTGCTCGAGCCCTTGTCCAAACAAAATGCATTTGATTATAATTAACAGGACAATGTGTACAAAACTAAAGTAGCCTAAATTCACGTTTATTTTTACGTTTCTGTCAGTCTGTGGTGTCGTTGCCATAATGCGTTGCTATGGGTTACTTGCGTGTGACTGTCTTGCTTTGGACTTGACTGAAGAGTCAGTCTCCGTTTTAGAGGGTCGAAAACTCCGGAGTAGTGTGTGTGTGTGTGTGTGTGTGTGTGTGTGTGTGTGTGTGTGTTATACGCTATGCTCTAGAGCCAAACATGGTTCTTTCAGTGCGTTAGGCCTAAATGGCTCGACGTCAATTTCAATAATAAAAGGTAGTGTGTCGATTCAATTAAAAATCAACATATCACATATTTTAAAATATTGCATAATTCATTGAAGCCTGTTTGTCATGTATAATACACCAACCAATCAAGTAGTAAAAAAAAGAAGAAAAAAAGAAGTCTCTTATGCACATCTAGCCTGCATTTATTTTATGTTTGGAGTGAGAACTGTTCCTGAATGTCAAGTCAAAAGTCAAAGTTTTAGATCTGTGAAGGGATTTAATGTGAACCAATCTCAAGCGTCAAACTGGAACAGATTCTGCTAAGTGCTTTACATTGAGCCTATGATGAGCCACGTGAGACATTAAAGCAATACTAATATATGAATAGTGTTTTACTCTAGGAACAATAGTGCTTGTGGTGCTATTTATTTTTAAAAGTTTTATGATCATTTTCAGTTTCTGCGCATATAAAATGTTCTTCTTTTAATGATCTTGTCTTCAGAGCTGAAATCTGCAAGAGTGTATTAAAGAGGACAGTGAGGACAGAGTGATCCAGAACCGTGCAGAATGCAACACACTGAAGATCCTGAAGAACAAAGAGGTTGGTGTTTATTCTTCATTCATTCATGATGCTGAAGAACATTCATGTTAGAAACATCCAAGCACTTTAGATAAACATTTAGATAAACAGTTCAACTATTAAATGGTACAGAATGTTCTGGGTTTTTTCTTCAACAAATGGTCAGTAAAGGAAGGTTTGAAATACTATTTAAACTGTTTTATTTCACATTTATTTTATATCTGGTTCCCAATTTGCAACAACATTACCAGAAATGTAGTCATTTTCAACATAGTGTACTTTTTTTTTTTTTTTTTAGGAATAATCAGTAGTTACTGATAAAGTTGTATTTGTCAAATATCATACAAGTTATTCATAGTTATAGAGATCATTCTTCTTACAGTAACTTTGGTAACAGGGTTGATGAATTCAGTCAATGCTACAGTTTGTGTAAAAACTGAGACAATGGATTGAGATTGTTTTCTTGTCCTCCCATCATGCAGTAGAAAGAGCCCAGATGATGTCACTTCCTGGGTGTCACAGTTTTAAGAAATGCTCTGTTTTTTATGATTATTTATTTATTAATTTTTTGCAAGGTTTTTTTGCATGGTCCACATGAGACCACCATTAACTATATACAGGACCAGGGTTTGCTTTGAAAAAAGAAAAAAAAAGAAAAATAATAATAATAAGAAAAATAAAATAAATAACTTAATAACATTAAACATAGATGAATAAGTTAGGGGAATGATTAACGTTAGCACAGCTCTAGGATTTCCACTGCTCCTTAATAACACTCCGAAACATTCAGTACCTACGAGCTAACGAGTTATTATATGAGATATTTTTGTAACCAATTCAGTCCAGGCCTTAAGTGTCTTTGGTTTAGCTTTGTTGATTCTCGCTGTAGAGAGCTCTAGTAGTGCAATATATTTAGTTTCTAAAAGCCATAGTTTGGCTGCTGGGACCGTAGGCTCATGCCAGATCTTAAAAATTATCTTTTTGGCTGCAGTTAGAGCAGTGTGTAGAATCCTGCGCTGACTAACCGTCAGATCAAGATCCTCATCAATATTCAGCAAACATAGACTGGGGTGCTTGAGGATAACCTTATCACATAATTCTGATACACTTAAAAACACTTGATCCCAGAAGTTACTGATAAGCTGGCACTCATAAAACATATAGGTACCCACAGAATTGGAATTACAAAGTGTACAGAAGGGGGTAGGTAATCGCTTCATTTTGTGCAAAACATATGGAGTAGCATATGCCTTATGAAGCAATTTAAAGTGTATCAGTTGGTGAGCAAGATTTTTAGACATTGTTGGAATAGTGTCCCATATCAAGTCCCAATTTAGTTTGCGGGGAGCGAATTCCTTTTCCCATATCGTAATGATAGAGAGCCTACCACAGCCATGATTGAGCAGTCTGTTGTAAATGAATGACACGGCTCCTTGTGCCTGTGAATAATTCACACAGTCCATCAGAGGATGAGAGTCCAATTTACAGTTCCACGGCACTCCATAAGCACGCATAGCACTTCTCAACCTTAAATATAAAAAATAGGAATGTCCAGGAAGATTGTAACACTCTTTCAGATCTTGAAAGGACCTCAAGCCCTGATTATTGAATATATCACACAGGGTATGTACACCTTGATCCGACCATGGCTTAAAAACAAAAGGTCTGTTATCTGATTGTAAATTATTATTATGCCAGATCGGCGATTCAGATGTGAACTTAAATGAACAACCCATGAATTTGCATACCTCATACCAGATTTTCAGAGAATTACACACAATTGTGTTCCCAACCTTCACCTCTTTCTTTAATATACCCGTGAATAAAATATCCTGGAGCCGATGCGGGAGCACAGCGGATGCTTCCACATCCCTCCAGGCGATCTGGGAATCGTCCTTTAACCAAACCTTAAGAGATCGCAGCTGACATGCCCAAAAGTACAAATGGAAGTTTGGAAGTGACAAACCTCCTTTATTGGATCTTCTCTGCAGTGTTGAAAGTTTAATTCTTGGTCGCTTCTTATTCCATATAAATTTGGTAATCAAGGAATCTAATTCTTTGAAGAAAGGTCTATGGGGAGATAAAGGGATCATGGAGAACAGAAATAAAAGTCGAGGGAGGATATTCATTTTGATGATAGAAATTCTGCCTTGCAGTGAGGTTAAAATAACATCCCACCTCTGTAAATCTTGCCTGATAGAAGAAAATAACGAACTGTAATTTTCTTTAGAGATAGTCTGCAGAGAAGGAAAAATCTGAATTCCGAGATATTTAAATGTCTTGCTGATTGGGATCGAGCTAATTGGGATCAAGGAAGATGCTAATGCAGTACTAGTCGACGCTGACAAGGGCATTAATACAGATTTCCCCCAGTTAATTTTGTAACCACTTATAATGCTAAAATTATTAAATATTTTAAGACATTGAGGAAGAGAAGAGGAAACATTAGACATATAGAGCAGGATGTCGTCTGCAAAAAGAGAGATAAAATGCTTAGAGTCACCTACAGTAATCGGGGAAATAATATGGTCTTGTCGAATCGCCTGTGCTAAGGGTTCTAAAGAAATTGCGAATAGTAACGGGGATAACGGACATCCCTGTCTAGTTCCCCGGTTCAATGGGATTGCCTCCGAACAGCACAAACCCGTTGAGACTCGTGCAGACGAGTTAACATAAAGGGTCTGAACCATATGTATAAAACGCGGGCCAAAGCCAAAACGGGTTAAGACAGACCATAAATATGTCCACTCGACCCGGTCAAAGGCTTTCTCAGCATCTAGCGAGAGGATAGCACGTTGTTCGTTAACCGGGTCGGGTGAGTCAATAATGTTCAACAGACGTCGCAAGTTGTCCGCAGCAAAACGTTCCTTAAGGAAGCCTGTCTGATCGTAGGCAATTAGAAAACTGGCAACCGTTCCCAAACGGTGGGCTAGAACTTTGGCATATAACTTGACATCCGTACCAATTAGTGAAATCGGCCTATAACTAGAGCAGCATAGGGGTTCTTTTCCCTTTTTCAGCAGCAGGGAGATAAGAGCAGTATTCTGGTCTCTATGAAAACAACCAGTATCTAAAGCAAAATTTATGGAGTCGAGGAGGAGTGGTCCAATCGTATCCCATATTGCCAGATACAGCTCCGGAGGGTAACCCGTCCAAACCCGGGGTCTTACCTTTATTCAAACCCTCTAAAGCCTCCTTCAACTCTTTTAAATCTATTGGGGAATCGAGAAAAGCACATTGCTCCTCACTTAATTGAGGGAGATCTAAGTTTGTCAAAAATTCACTAACAGCTTGTTCATTCGCTCCCACCTCAGATCTGTATAACAACTCATAGAAGTCCTTAAATATTCTGTTTACATCCCCTGGAGCCGTATGAAGAACATCCATATTATCCTTAATGGCTGTTATTGAGGCCAGGGCCTCATTACGTTTCAACCTTAAAGCCATAAGTTTTCCTGGCCGCTCACCATTAAGATAGTAATTTTGTTTGGTACGGTGTATGAAAAATTCTGCCCTTTTTAATAGAATAGCCTTGTGGTCAGTTTTTTAAATTGCCCAAGAGTCTGCTTTTATTTTCCGTAAAGGTTTTTTTTAAGATCCTTCTCTACATGTTTAATCTGGGCCTCCAGATGGGTTAATTTTTTCCCTCTGGATTTATTTACATGGGAGGCAAAAGAAATGCAGTATCCTCTCAAAAAACATTTAGTCGTCTCCCATAGAATTTGAGGATTAATAGATGAATTTAAGTTTTCTTGAAGGAAGAGAGATAATTTAGAACGTAATTGGGACAAAAAATCTTCATTTCGCAAGAAAGTTCTATTCATACGCCACCTTTTGGCGCTTAAGGGAATTATCGGAGGAGATAGATTACAAATCACAGCGGAATGATCTGAAATCAGAATAGGTAGAATATCAATGTGGTTTACTCCTTGGATAAGAGATTTAGAAATTAAGATGTAATCTAATCTCGAAAATGATTTGTGGCGTGCCGAGTAAAAAGTATAATCTCTAGAGTTCCCATTTTTCACTCTCCAAATATCACATAAGTTGTTATCAACAATGAGATCGTTTAATGACTGTGAAGCCGGATCACCATGGACAGCGACAAGGGATCTATCAATTAAGGGGTTACAAACTGCATTAGCATCCATACCTACGACCAGTTTGTAGTCGACAAAATTAGGAAATAGTTTAGTAAGAGATGGGAAAAAATCTACATCGTAGTTATTTGGAGAATAAACTGAGAAGAGAACTATTTTTAAATTATTCCATGAGCCAGAAGCATATGTAACCCGCCCGTTTTCGTCCCCTCCTATTTTTTCTATTAGAAACGGGAATTTCCTGTTCTGGAGTATAATAACTCCTCTTGAGGCACTATTATGCGAAGAGAAAGCTATCATTTTAAAATGTCTATTCTGAAAGCGAGTAACATCAGAAGCCTTGAGATGAGATTCCTGTATTAATGCAATGTCAGCTCGTTTACGATGCAAATAATCTAGGCATTTAGATCTTTTTATGGGAGAATTTAGCCCATTTACATTCCACGATATCACATTACAATCCCTCATTCTATCATAAAATGATTTAACCATAAGACAACGGAACATTAGACATATAACAGAACGCATCATTAATAATTTTACCCCCATGAAACAAAGTAAAATAACAAAAACAGCAAACCCTGGTAGTTCTAACATAATATTACTTAACAACAATAACCCAAAAAACAATTTACTATTGGCAGCTTGCAGAGGGGAAAACCGCACCCTCTTATCTGCCTGGAAAATAAAACTCCTCGAGGCCATGCACTCGGACTATGAGGGTAACAGTTACTCAAACATCAGCATCTCTCACCTGAGTGACCATCACAGCGAAATCAAAAACTATATCCCTACTTAGGATGATATAAACAAAAGCAAAAAGGCCCGAATTTAATCCTCAGGCAGCGGCATATCTAATAGCGCGGAGGTAACCATCTCCGTGGTGGCGACGCTCAGAGACGAGATGTACCGCTCCAGGTCCGCAGGGGTCTTGAAAAACAATTGCTCCTGGCCGTGACGAACTTTAACCGACGCGGGGTAGAGCAGGAATGACTCGATCCCTAGTAGTTGGAGACGTTTCCGACCTTCAGCCATAGCTTTCCTTTTTTGGGACGTTCCTTTGCTGAAGTCAGGAAAGAACCGTAAGATACCCCCCCTCGAAACTCAGAGGTGAAGCGCTCCTGGCTCCCTGTAGAATCGCCTGTCGATCATTGTACCGAAGAAGCTTGAAAATTAAAGTGCTCGCTCTATTCCTAGAGGAATCCTCATTCGCGTACAGGCGGTGCGCGCGTTCGATCTCTATCGTCTTCCCTTTTTAGAGCCGGAATCCACTTGGGAATATGGGTCTGCAGAAACTGAATTGCATTCCCGCCTTCAGCTCCTTCTCTTAGGCCCACCAACCTTAGGTTATTTTGTCTGGATTTATCCTCATAAAGAAGTAATTTCTCCTGGAGCTCCTCCAGACCGGACTTGTTAGCAATCGAGTCCCTCTTAACATCACGGACCGTTGCCTGCATCTTGTCACATCTACTGCCGAACGATTTGACATCTTTTTCCAGCGAATCCAGTCGTGCTGAAATCGTCGATATTTCCTCGCGAACAATCATCGTCATAGATTGCTTTATGGCGCTCAGTTGATTATCGAGCATTTCGGCAATGGCGTCATGAAGGCGATCGTCATCTTTCTGCTTTTTCTTCGCCGGGGACTGGATTAAATCTCTTTTAGATGCCATCTAGAATAGCACTAGATCCAGATATTATCATAAAAATGCGGCCAAAAACTTAGTAGGGATTGAAAAAGGCCATCACCGTCCGCTGCGCATGCGCATCTCGAAATGCTCTGTTTTTGAAAGCAGGAAAATCATGTCAGGAGTAACAGGGTTGAGTGAAACATGTAGGACACTGATGAAGCTAATAAAAATGATTAATTTAAAACTAGTTAAAGCCGCGTTCGCTCTACACTTTGAGCATGTGAAGTTTCTACAGACACTGCAACGGTCGTGAAATGACGTCACATTCTGCGGCAGCTTTTTTACAAACATAATAAATAAATATATGTAATAGTTCTTGCTAAAGAAACATGGGATTCGTAACCTATAATGTTTTAAAAAGAATAATTGGAAGATAAATTTCAAGTACATAATCAATTTTAAAAAAGGCATAAAATGATCATAATATTTTATAACAGTTGTCTACTTTCTACTGTTACATCAGGGCTCACTTTCATGTCCTTTCACTTTAAATGTCTCTCTTTTGAATTATTTTGATGTACTGAAAATTACATTTAATATTTTTTTCTTTCCTGTCTGACCCAATGGAAGAGAGCGAGGAGAGTGAAGAACTGAGTGAAGTGGAGGAGGAACATCATGTCCAACCTGGAGGAAAACCTTTGAGTTCGTCAAAGACTAAACAGACATTTTTAAAGAAAAGAAGAGCCAAGAAATCTTTCACCTGCACTCAGTGTGGAAACAGTTTCACAAAAAAAGGTAGTCTTAATTCTCACATGAGGATCCACACCGGAGAGAAGCCGTTCACATGTGATCAATGCGGGAAGAGTTTCAGTCAATCATCAATTCTTAATTCTCACATGAGGATCCACACCGGAGAGAAGCCGTTCACATGTGATCAATGCGGGAAGAGTTTCAGTCGATCATCACACCTTAATTCTCACATGAGGATCCACACCGGAGAGAAGCCGTTCACATGTGATCAATGCGGGAAGAGTTTCAGTCGATCATCAATTCTTGATGCTCACATGAGGATCCACACCGGAGAGAAGCCGTTCACATGTGATCAATGCTGGAAGAGTTTCAGTCGATCATCAATTCTTAATGATCACATGAGGATCCACACCGGAGAGAAGCCGTTCACATGTGATCAGTGCGGGAATAGTTTCAGTCATTCATCTAGTCTTAATGCTCACATGAGGATCCACACCGGAGAGAAGCCGTTCACATGTAATCAATGCGGGAAGAGTTTTCAGTCGATCATCAATTCTTAATGATCACATGAGGATCCACACCGGAGAGAAGCCGTTCACATGTGATCAATGCTGGAAGAGTTTCAGTCGATCATCACACCTTAATTCTCACATGAGGATCCACACCGGAGAGAAGCCGTTCACACTGTGACAAGAGATTTAGTCAGTCATCATCTCAGAAAAGACAAGAGAGGATGTAAATAAAAGATAAATAAAAGATGTATAAATAAAATCGACTATCCATCCAATAAAAGATGGATAGTCGATTTGATAGTCCATTTAAACATTTTGATAGTCACTTATATTAAACAAATAAAAAAATTTTTTTACTAGCAAATGTTAGGCTATCTTGCGCTTTTTCCTCCGCTATCGTCCTGTCAATCACTACACTTGACTGAACATTGGTCTGTTCTTCATCCGCTCTGCACTGTCTAGCAGCAGCACACAAATGTAACTGCACAGCTAAATAAAACCGGCAGGGTGCAGATTAATATTTCTGATATAAATATTTCTGTGAAACGCTTTAAGTTGCACAGCCCTGGTACAGTTTAAGAAGCGGTATGCAGAGCCATAGGACTATTATTTTGTTGAACTGAGCTGGGGAATTACTTATGACGTCACAGGCTCAGATTTGTTTGACCAATCGGGTGAAAGGGGCGTCTCATGACCGCCCACATGTGCGAAACAGATTTTGTAGTCATTTGTCCGTTTTTGTAGCCTAACTTCGTCATACTCAGATTCTATTTAGAGATGAGTCTGAAACTGCTCCATTGGGCTGTGATTATGGGGCGGGTTTCAACCGAACCGGGAAAGGACAGTTTTTCAGCATCCCTCCACCACCCCGACTCCTCACTCTTGGCTTGCTCTTTCACAGCCAGGAATACGGGGGTAATACTGTGGGTTCGGGCCGAATACTGAGCCCGGAGCCCTCTCCTCGGACAGCACGTCACATACGCATTTATTCCATCTGATTTATTTGTAAGTGTGAACTCGTGAAATCTCAATTCTCCAGCGGCAGTCATCTTTGTAAACGAATTCAACCCAAGCGCTCTTTGATGACGTGGATGATTACGTTACCGTTGCTCATCTGTCCATCATCGTATAAAGCCCGCCCTGACAGCAAGGTTCCTATGGGGTTTGGAAAAGTATGGAATTTGATTTGAGTAATTTCCAGGTCTGGAAAAGTATGGAAAAAAGAAAGCAGAGTATGGAAACATATTTGCATTTCCAGACTATTGCCCCTGTTTTGTTTTCTATAATAGAAAGTCTAATGAATTTAAAATAATAAAAAATGCTGTGCATTCACGAGTTCACACATACACAACAAGAACCATCTACAGTGTTTGAGGGCAGGTCAAGTTGTTCGCGGGCGGACAGCGTAGAACATAGGTGGGCATTAGGCAAATGTGTTACCCAGCCTGATCTCATGAAAATGCGTCTCTATAGCACATATTGTGTTTACCCGTGCAAGTTTATACGCGAAAATGAGTTTTACGTAAATAGGATACACAGTTTTCGCTTGCATATGATACACACTTTATACACACGCACCCCACACCACTACTAAACCTACCCTAAACCAACCCATGCGTATCCTATGCATTTGAAAACAAATTCTCGCATATAAATTGCACGATAAACACAATAGTTGCTAGGGACGCATTTAGTGTGACCAGGTTGGGTGTTACCCAGTGACGTGTAGACGTCACGGAAGTGGGATTCAAATTCCTGATGACTCGGTTTAGGTGGTTCAAAGTCGATTCTTTCTTTTGAGAAACAATAACTTAATTTATTGCGTGCTCTTTCATTTTCATACCTTTGCAGAGAGCTGCATTACACATTGCATGAAAGGGAATATTGGAAAAAGCATAATAGGGGCACTTTGAATATGGTCTGAAAATCTACAGAGAAGATTTGAAATTTGAGTCTGGAAAAGTATGAAATTTTTGAAATGGGAAATGTGTAGGAACCCTGCTGACAATTTGATTGGTCCGAACAATATTTTGTTGGGGCATAATAGCTCCTCAACGGATCAAGTCCAGACCGAACTTCCCTACCAAAAAATGTTGTGGGCGGGGTTTGGTGCCCGTGAACCAAAACACGAAAAATCAAGCCGAAATCTCGTTTTTTGTTTTGTTGTTTTTTTAACGAAAAAACTAATAAAAGGTTTGTTCTCTTACGAGAGGTTCTCTCGGGTAAAGTCATCTTTGCTTGAGATATGAAGCCAAAAATTTATCCTAAATTTTGTATATATTGTAGGGCTGTCAATCGATAATTTTTTTTAATCGCGATTAATCGCATGATTGCCATGAGTTAACTCGTGATTAATCGCACATTTTTTATTTGTTCTAAATGTACCTTAAATTAATACTTTTCAAGTTTGTAATACTCTAATCATTATGGGCATGGATAAATATGGATGCTTTATGCAAATGTATGTTAATTATTGAAACCATAGTCAACACAGAGCATGAAGACGAGACATGTTTCAAAGGTCATAGATGTTTTTCAAATAACTTGTTCATGTCTATTAGACACATGAAGAAAGAACAAAGAAATACCAGGTTCCCATTACTTCTCTTTCTTTGCACTGAGCAATTTACTAAAACCAAACATCTTAGCTTTTTGCATGACAGGGCAGCTCTTCTGAAAATGCTAAATGTACATTTATTATTTATTATTATATTAGTTTGTCTCTCTCTGTGCCCATTTTGATGAAGCTAAATTCTCAATAAAACTGTTTTCATTGGTATATTTTACTGTTTCTGTTGTCAAACAACAAACTTTGTTTCATTTCACAAAAGCTCTATTTCCGTGTGTGGTGGCGGACGGTAATGCATCGCGCATCACTCAGCTTGTTTGCCAACTGCCAATAAAAGCTAACGAATATAAAGAATATAAATCTTCTTCTTCGGTCGTTGTCATCAGGGGCTGGCGGGCTGTTGTATGTTTTTCACCGGCGTCGTAGTGACCTTACTGGCTAACCGGCTGAAGTTAATATGGACATAAAAGTTTTTTATATGGAACACTAACAGTAAACCTCACCGGCCGGAGAGAGATTCAGAAGCAGCGTCGGACGAACCGCGGACAAGTGTATGCTGCGTTCACACCAAACGTGAATAGAGCGTCTGGCGCGAGTGATTTCAATGTTTGAGTCAATGTGAAGCGTTTACATGCGTCTGGAGGTCCTGCGGCGCGGATGAGGCATTTAGCGCGGCGCGGTAGACGCGAATTCGCCTCATTCGCGCGTCCAGTTTTTTTTTTTTTTTTTTTTTTACTGAGTAACTATCATAATTTTTCCAGATAGTGTATAGATTTTTAGGTATTCTATTATCTCAAACAGCCTGAAAAATAGTGCATTTAGCTGACGTAAATGGGAAAAAAATCTCTGCACAAAAATCCTGATAATCGAGCTGTCGTCTGATGAAATCAAATACACATAAGATAAAGACAATATCTGTGCTGTGATTTCGGCTATACTTAAATGTAAAATTAGAGAAGCAACATAATATCTGTGTTTAACTGAATTAAAGCGCTGCTCCTCTCAACAGAGAGAGAGAGAGAGAGAGAGAGAGAGGTGCGAGCGCGTGCTGGGAGAGAACCGGTGATTCAAGGTTTTTTGAAGAGAAAAAAAAAAATCGCTAAAGATGTCTGCAATGTCGCTAAGTTGGCAATACTGTATAGGCTATCTCCATTTCTCCAACTAGGGTTTGGGCCACCACGGGTCAAACAGAAAATAAGCGCTGCGTTAATCGCGCGTTAAAAAAATTAGTGCCGTTAATATGATTTTGCGTCAACGCGTAATTAACGCGTTAACTTTGACAGCCCTAATATATTGTCAACGCAGTGTAGCAGCAGGCAGACCTAGAGCAGGCTGTCTAGCGTGCTCATTGGCTACCTCGCGGCAACTGCAGCAGCCTACCACTGAGCTGGGCGTGACGTCGTGCTCTCACCGCGTCATAGCCCGCCAGAATGGGGGTGGCTTAGAGTATAAAAGGAAGGGTTCAGGGGCTGCTTAGCTGATTTTTCATCTCTTCAGCAAGCTCTACGCATTGCTGGACTCGGAGAGAAGCCGCCGCCGTTGAATCAAGCGACCAGCAAGCCTAGGAAAGCGTCTGAGGAAGCCGGCCGTCTTCGCCGCCTTCAGCCATCCGTGCCTGCTACGCTATCGGCGACAAGTATCCTTTTTCTATCCTCTCCGTGTGTTCGCCGCTGCGACTCACGTGTCTGAAAGAGCACGAGGCGTTTGTTGCAAAATGCCTCGTTTTCCCTGTGGCTCTTGCAGAGCCGTGCTCAGCGAAGGAGACCGCCATGTGATCTGCACTCTCTGCCTGGGCCGAGACCATGCAGCCCTCGCCCTGTCTTCGGGAGGCTGCACCCACTGCGAAGAACTGCCAATGTCGACCCTGCGGGCTCGACTTGCCGTGTTGGAGCCGAAGCATTCGCTCGCCTCTCTCCAGTGGCCCGCGTAAGAAGAAACGCCGCGCCCAGAGACCACCGGAGCCCGTTGTTGCCTGCGAACGCTCGCCGGTACTCTCCCCTCGAGCTTTAAGCTCCCCCCTCCCTCCGAGCCCGCAAAGTCCTCCTAGCATTTGCAGGGAGGAAAAGATGTGCGAGTCCCGCTGCTGCCGGACCGCCATCAAAGCAACCCCGCTCTGTCAGTCCCCTTAGCAAAGGCTACTGCATTAGTGTATTCCGCAGCCAACGAGCCAGTTGTTCAACTCGCTCGCCTGCACACAAACGCCGTTTTCACGGCGACCCAGATAAATCTCAAAAAGAGTGTAATGTCTGTTTATCCGGCTCACGCCGACGGTGTTATGAGTGTAGAAAATGTGACCACGCCTCAGTGTTCACCCCTACACACAAGCACGAACCCAGAACCTAGAGATCTGGTGACAACAGCTGTGCAGGGGGGGGCCCAATGTTATTTTTTTGTCATGGGGCCCAAAATTCCTGGCGGCACCCCTTACCCCCAGCGCCGCTCACGCGCCCCCGCTGTTCGCACCACAAAATGTTCTCCGTCAAAGCGATCGAGTCATTGAGTGTGAAGCAGCCAGCCGCCGCTGTCAGCGAGCCGCCCTATTCAGACATCGAGAGCATGCGCGCTGCGCTGATACCCTCCGTTTCAGGTTCTCGACCCCGCGCAGTGCGGCGATCAGAACTTGTAGGCCATTCTGCCCCTAGCTATGTGTGCAAAAGCATGGGAAGCGATCCCGGGCGTGTCAGAATGGGTGCTGAATATTGTAAAAGCAGGGCTATTTGCTGCAGTTCGCTCGCCATCCCCCCGTGTTTTCGAGCCCGGACCGAGACGAGAGTGAACTCAGAAGTAGCACATCTACTTCGCCGCAGAAATAGCAAAGCTGCTGTGCAAGGGGGCGATAGAGCCGGTACATCCTTCTATGAGTGAGTCAGGCTTTTACAGCCCTTACTTCCTCGTACACAAGAAGGACGGAACTCTCAGACCTATCTTAGATCTGAGATATTTGGACAAATATGGCGACCGTTCAAAATGCTCACGACCAGACAAATCCTTGGTTTACTTTTCAAGGGCAGTCCGGTCTTTGTAAAGTAAGTAAAGTATATAAGTATAAAGTATATGGTGCGGCCATCGCAGCGTTCGCTGAGTCGACGCGCGGCCAGGCAATAGGAAGGAACGAGCTCAGCATCTGCTTCCTAAAAGGAGCCAGAAGGATGAATCCCCTGCGGCCCCTATCGGTTCCTATCTGGGATCTTTCCTTGGTCCTGGAGGCCCTGAAAGCACATCTCTTTGAACCATTGCACTCTGTGGATCTCAAGCACCTTGCGCTCAAAACCCGCGTTTCTGATTGCCCTGTCATCAGTTAGACGTGTGGGCGACTTGCATGCGTTATCTGTTAAACACCGCGTGTCTCGAGTTCGAACCTAATGACTCTAAAGTCGTCCTTAAACCGAGACATGGCTATGTCCCCAAAGCGATCGGCACCCCTTTCAGAGCACAGATCATTTCACTCTCAGCTTTGCCAACATCCGGCAGCGAGGTCGACGCGAACCTCCTTTGCCCTGTCAGAGCGCTGAGAATCTACATCACACGCTCCGCCGCCTTCAGACGCTCGGAGCAGCTTTTCGTTTTGTTTGGTGGGCGCACCAAGGGTCTCGCCACCTCGAAACACAGTCTATCAAGATGGATAGTGGACGCTATTGCTGCGGCTTATGCGTCTAAAGACCTGCAGTGCCCTCTGGGCATCAGGGCTCATTCCACCAGAGGCATGGCCTCCTAGTGGGCTTGGTCTAGCAGGATATCTATTCATGACATTTTTACGGCGGCAGGCTGGGCCTCCCCCTCTACATTTGCTAGGTTTTATAACCTGGAAGTTCCCCGCCCTGCAGGCATAAAACAGAAATTAATAAAAGCATCAACTGCGAAGTTAATAATAAAAACTGCGATACACCAAGCAAAAAGGCATCAGCAATTAAATGCATGTTTAAAAAAAATAAGTTTTGAGAAGAACTTTAAAAATACCCAAAGTCTGTGCTTCCCTGAGTTCACGCGGTAAAGAGTTCCAAAGGTTTGGAGCGTAAACAGAAAAAGCCCTGTCCACCCATAGATTTTAGGTGCGTTTGTGGAACAGTTAATAAATGACACTGTGAAGATCGCAGTCTGCGTGTTGGAGTGTAGCTGTTCAGTAAACCAGACAAATATTGCGGTGCTAAGCCATGTAATGCCTTATAAGTTAACATCATGATATTAAAGTCAACACGGTACTTAACCGGTAGCCAGTGTAAAGATTTCAAGACAGGAGTGATATGCTCGAATTTTCCGGTTCCCGTCAGAATCCGGGCTGCCGAGTTCTGGACATATTGCCAATTTGTTAATTGAGGATTTGGAAACTCCAGCTAGAACTGCATTACAATAATCCAGTCTTGTGACCACAAATGAATTAATCAGTTTTTCAGCAACAGTTAAATTTAAGATGAGACGCAGTCTGGCTATATTTCTAAGGTGGAAAAAAGATGCCTTCACAGTACTCTGTACAAAATGATCAAAAGTGAGGCAGGAGTCAAAAATTACACCAAGGTTCCTCATCTTACTCAGGATCTCTAAATCAGCGCCATTAACAGACATGGATAGTTGAGCGGCTTTGCGAATTTGATGACGGGAACCTATAAGCATAACCTTTCTCACTGTTCGAGCAAAGGAAGTTATTATTCAACCATGCCTTAATCTCAGAAATACAGCCAGAAAGATAACAAGCATCAATATCTTCCCAGGTTTAGAGTGGATGTATATTTGAGTGTCGTCTGCATACAAATGGTAATTAAGACCGAGCGATTGCAACAGATGTCCAAGAGGAGATAGATAGATGTTAAAAAGCAGTGGACCCAGAATTGATCCCTGAGGAACACTAGTGAGCACCGAGCAAGTATCAGACCTAAAGCCACCCATCGAGACAAAATGGGTACGGTCGGTAAAATAGGATTTAAACCAGTCCAGAACTGTACCAGATACACCCAAAGCAGTTTTTAGACGGGAAAGTAATAGACCGTGATCCACAGTATCGAAGGCAGCTTTAAGGTCAAGAAGAATGAGAAGTGAGGTAGAACCAGAATCCGAGGCCATTAACAAGTCATTGGTTACTTTGACCAACGCTGTTTCCGTGCTGTAAAATTTACGAAAACCTGACTGAAGGGTTTCAAAGAGGTTATTGGTTGTGAGATGGTTACGAAGTTGAGAGGCAACAACACGCTCAAGTATTTTTGCCAAACAGGGAAGATTAGAAATGGGACGAAAGTTGTTAAAATCATCCCTAGTGACATTTTCTTTCTTGGGTACTGGCGTAACAGCAGCAGTCTTTAATACTGCTGGTACGACCCCAGTTTCCAATGATTCATTTATAATTCTAAGGATAATTTGACACCACACAGGGAAGCAGGATTTGAATAGATCCGTAGGGAATTGGGTCCAGCAAGCAAGTTGTTGATTTTCATGCTGGATACTTCCCTAGAAAGAACCTCAGAATCCAGTAATGTAAAGTCAGTGAAAGGAGCACCAGTGAACCCAGGTGCACAAAAGGATGGAGTGGCACAGTCAGAGTTAACATGAATGTCTTTACGGACATTATCAATTTTTGAAACATAAAAAAGAGTCACAGAGCTGTTGAGAAGCCGGCATAGTGGTAAACTGATTAACGTGAAGCAGTCTGTTTATAGTTTGGAACAAGTGTCTGGGATTATTTTGATTATTTTCAATAGTCTGAGAGAAAAAAGAGGATCTTTCAGTCTCCAAAATAACTCGAGAAGATCTTTCCACTCTTGATAGTAGACACTCTGCCCAGTAAGACGCCATTTGCGCTCCTTTTTCCGACAGGCAGCCTTTTTAAAACGTAGATTGTCATTATACCAAGGAGCGGATCGGACATATGTGACTTTTCGTGACATTAGAGGAGCATAAATGTCAAGATTAGTAGCAAGAGTTGAATTTAGATGCAAAACTCTCTCCTCCAGTGATAAGGTATGAAAGCCACTTAAGATAGAAACCACCAAATTGGAGAAAGCTGCCTGGTCGATAGACTTCCACTTCCGGTAGGTTACTGTTCTGGTGGTAAGCTCATTTGTATGATACTGTTCGAGGTTAAAAAAGACAGCTGAATGGTCAGACAAACCAATGTCAATAGATGAAAAACTGTGACACAAACGAGCCATTAGCTATCACAAGATCTAGAGTATGACCCTTGTTATGAGTTGGGTCCGTTACAAACTGTGTGAGGCTGAAACAGTCAATTAGTGACAGAAACTCCATAGCCGCCCCTGAGTCACTCCTGTTCCACATGTATATTGAAATCGCCCACAATTAGAATTCTCTCAAACTTTAAAGTCAGCAATGACAGGAGGTCTGCAAACTCTGATAAGAAAGCTGCGTGTGTCTTAGCCTTAGGTGGTTTATAGATTGTAGCGATGATGGTGGAAACAGGAGCAGAAATACTCAAGACCAGACATTCAAATGATGAAAACTGGGGGATAGTCACAGAGTTTATGCGGAACTTCAAGTTGTATAGCACGATAATACCTCCACCTCTGCCAGTTGTCCTCGGGAGATCTAGCACTCCAAAAACCAGCTGGAGTGATCTGATTAAACAGGAGCCCATCATTTTCTTTGTGCCAAGTTTCAGTTAAAAACAACAGGTCTAGCTTTTTATCTATAAGAAAATCCGCTAAGACCAATGCTTTGTTGTTCACCGACCGCGCATTAAACAAAGCCGCGTAAGCCTTACTTTGTAATGGGGATAGCAGAGGTCTATTTTCCATGTGGGGAACTGATATTAGATTACTGTGAACAACAGCACCAGTATGGAACAGTTTTTTGGTCTTACGTCGACATGTAAGGACGTATACATTCTGAGAGGATGAGACAGTAAGGCAGCGCCTCAAGCCCCGATGAATATATCGCTTAGGACGTAACAGTCCAGCATCTCGACAGAGATTGTAAGAGTCTTTAGTTAGGCAATAACAGTTCTGATTTAGATTCAAAAGTGTGCGTGTAGTGTACCTTAACGCCATGATCAATGGCCACTCGCAAACCTCCGTTGCACACTGCAGGACGCCGTATAATCCACACAGTAGGTAAATTGAGGTGAAGATCCAGAAAAGCACAGTGCAAGTTGTTCCAATTGGATCTCCGCAGTACACTGCAAGCACCCACGTCGTACAGACCACACAAATCTCAGACGGCGATATACATATTATGAACTAATATGTCTATAAGATGTTTTAACTCCTGAAGATCATTAGATATGGTGATGGCTAAAGATGAAGACAGTTTTTGTAGAGTCTGGATAACAAAGGTTAGGTGAATTGAGAATTTATACAAGTATTCAAACTAAAGATAACCTTAGAAATGCTCATAGCATAATGTATTTTAGATTGTTGTAATGGTTCTAATTTGAGTTAAACATTTGTATATTAACATTTGTGAACTATTAAGGGTTCTAGACTATGTTTAATTAAGTTTCAGTCTTAGGAGGCTGTTGAAAAGATTATTTGTGTATAGTGAGAGAGCCGGCGTGAGGGGAGGAAGGGATGGTACTCTGTCTGTCTTTCTGTTATCAGGCCTAGTAAGGCAAGCTTAAAATAATGATAATGAACCAAAACAACCCAGCTGACTTTTCGAAAGACAAATGAATAATGAACAGACAGAATTTGAAGCGGTTTTAGAGGCCATGTAAAATTATATAAAAGCTACAGGAAAATGTGAAGTTTAAATCTTATTAAACCTTAAATATTTTTAGAGTTAATATATAAAAAAAGCAAACATTGAAAATGAGCAGTTAACATATGTGTCTAGCATGAGTGTGTGATGGTGACAGCACTTTATGTCTTGTATGTGTTAGTTTAGGGCAGCTATTCCGCCTGAATAGTGAGTATATTGTGTCTTTAACCTCTGGAGAGTGTTTTATCATTACAGATGGGTTAAGGCAAGTGACCATAAGGCAAGTAAACCCAGGATAGAGCGGCTGAGTGAATGTGGTCTGGACTGTGTGGATGAGGCTCATTGTGTCAGAGACGCTGTAGAAGGACAGAGTTCCTGCACTGTGATCCACACACACTCCTATTCTTCTGTCATCCACACACACTCCTATTCTTCTGCTGATGGGCTTTACAGGGAGAGAAGTGTATGTTATTGTGTCTGAATGAGTAACTGGAGGAAGAGCAGATCAAACTCCAGGACTGATCATTATATCCAAACACACACTCATAACCCTGATCCCTTCCTGCTGATGCTCTTATATGACACTGATATACACACACTCCCAGTCCACTCAATCTCCCAGTAACAGCGTCCACACACACTCTCTCTACATCAAATCTGTCTGGATGATCAGGATACGGCTGCTCAGTGTCAGTGACAGTAATAACTCTGTTCCTCTCAGACAGGACTGAGGTGTGTATTCACTGTGTTCAGATCCAGAGTGAGCTGATGGGAATCTGATGGAGAGAAAACACATCAGAAACAGGAATTATGAATCTGTCTGATCTTTTAATGTATCTGAACTCTTCATGAATCATGTTCAGTGTATCATCAGTGTCCTCAGTGCAGCGGACCAAATATCCTGTGCAAATCATCATTTACATGATCAATTATAAACTCTTCTATCATGATTTATTTCTCCTTTTACAGGAAGAACATGAAACACATTCAGGAGTTTTTCTGCTGGTTTTCTAGAGACTCACATTGTAGGAAGTCGTTCCTGGTCTTGGGATTCATGTTGGGGAAAGTGACTGTGGAAATAAACATGAACATGTGAAGAGAAATGACAAGATAAAATACATTCATATCTGAGATATTTATAATATGATGCTCTATGATATTAGATGATGGACTCATTTGAAAAATGACCTGTTATTTATCAAACTTCATAGTTTCCTGTTTACACTTTGCGTTTGAGGTCAATATTTATAGAGTACATTTTTTTTTAAATAATACACATAATATATCTTTTTTTTTGTTGTACTTCTCATCTATACAGTAATGCTGTGTTTTTGGAGATACAAAGTATTTTTGTATCTATTTACCACACAATTCCTCAACTATACCATTAGCTTGCATGTAAAATATTACATTTTTCTGAAAAAAAAATGCTTAAATTATGATCTAAATGAAATATAAGTTGCGTCTGGATATGGATCTGGGTGTTGGGTGTATAATTCTGCCGTCTGTCGGTTAAAGGAATTATAATTTAATAAAGAAATAGTTTTGTGCATAAACTGTCACGATCCACACTCAAGGAAACAGGGGGTAGATCCAAGTGCAGTGTTTAATGGGTCATCCGTAATCGTAAACCAGTCCAGGCAGGGGTCAAAACCATAAAAGCAATCAAAACAAAAAACAACACAGGAACAAACCAGACAACAGGACTCGGAAGTGGCGTGATACATAACAAGGACTCCGTGACACATACTAAAACATACAGGGTTATATACACAGGGAAATGACAATGCTAATGGGGAATTGGCTGAGTGCAATGATTAGTGACAAGGGACAGCTGAGTGCAATGAAGAACAAGGATCGTGGGGAATGTAGTTCAGAATGTGACAAACACCGTGGGAAAGGAGGACATCTAGTGGTGACCCAGGGAACTCAAACCAGACACTGTGACATAACCCTCCTCCTACGGAGCGGCTACCAGACGCTCCAAGACATAACAGACAAAACAGGAGTCCAGGCGGGAGGTGAAATGGTGGAGGATCAGGGGGCAGGATGGGGGGCCAGGTCCATGGAGGGGAACAGGAACAAGGGGGTGACGACTTAGCCGGCGGCCAGGGGCGAAACCGACAGTCCATCGGGGCGGCCCAGGGCGGAGACGACCCTTCGGGCGGCCAGGGCGGAGCAGACCGTCCATCGGGCGGCCAGGGCGGAGCAGACCGTCCATCGGGGCGGCCAGGGCGGAGACCGTCCATCGGGCGGCCAGGGCGGAGACCGTCCATCGGAGGCGGCCAGGGCGGAGACCGTCCATCGGGCGGCCAGGGCGGAGACCGTCCATCGGGCGGCCAGGGCGGAGACCGTCCATCGGGCGGCCAGGGCGGAGACCGTCCATCGGGCGGCCAGGGCGGAGACCGTCCATCGGGGCGGCCAGGGCGGAGACCGTCCATCGGGCGGCCAGGCGCGGAGACCGTCCATCGGGCGGCCAGGGGCGGAGACCGTCCATCGGGCGGCCAGGGCGGAGACCGTCCATCGGGCGGCCAGGGCGGAGACGGCACCGGCTTAGGAACAGTCACGGACACCGGCTCAGGAACAGTCAAGGACAACCGGCTCAGGAACAGTCACGGAACACCGGCTCAGGAACAGTCACGGACCACCGTCTCAGGAACAGTCACGGACACCGGCTCAGGAACAGTCAAGGACACCGGCTCAGGAACAGTCACGGAACACCGGCTCAGGAACAGTCACGGACACCGGCTCAGGAACAGTCAAGGACACTGGCTCAGGAACAGTCACGGAACACCGGCTCAGGAACAGTCACGGACACCGGCTCAGGAACAGTCACGGACACCGGCTCAGGAACAGTCACGGACACCGGCTGAAGCACAGTGTCCGGGGTTCCAACCAGACTGGAGGCTGCCATCTTGGTGGTGTGTGCAGCCCAGGCACGTAGGACAGCAACCATGTAAAAGGTGAAGACTGCCCTCTTGGCCGTGGCAGGACTGACGGGAACAGCCTCCGGCACAGGAACCGTCTCTGCATCGGCAGACGTGACGTGGGACAGTCTCTGGAACGGCAGACGTGACGTGGACAGTCTCTGGAACGGCAGACGTGACGTGGACAGTCTCTGGAACGGCAGACGTGACGTGGACAGTCTCTGGAACGGCAGACGTGACGTGAAGCTCAGGCTCGGCAGGCATGCTGTGTCTCCTCCAAGCACGCAGTACTGCTACTCGCATAAAAAAGGAAGACCGCCTTCTTTGCCGTGGCAGGACTGATGGTGGGCGGCTCCGAGACAATCTCAGGGATGACAGCGGGCTGCTCGGAGGGGACGGCCTCCGGGACGAAAGCGGGCTGGTCGGAGGGGACGGCCTCCGGGACGACAGCGGGCTGCTCGGAGGGGACGTCCTCCGGGACGACAGCGGGCTGCTCGGAGGGGACGTCCTCCGGGACGACAGCGGGCTGCTCAGAGGGGACGTCCTCCGGGACGACAGCGGGCTGCTCAGAGGGGACGTCCTCCGGGACGACAGCGGGCTGCTCAGAGGGGACGGCCTCCGGGCCATTGGGGAGGCAGGAAGTCTTCCTCCTCCGCCGTTTTCGATGGCGAGATGCAGGCTCTGGGCTGGAAACCACTGGTCCAGAGTCGAAGAGTGGCCGAAGCGGGGAATGGTATCGGGGTCCATCTCGACCACCTCCTCCCCTGCGGCCTCCACGGGTTCCACGAAACCTGGCCAGACGGGTTCCCTCAAAAGAACCTCTCTGGGAATTGGTGTTGGCTGACCAGGCCTCTGTGGAACCAGCGGAAAAGGGCTCAGTGGAAGCGACCGCCATGGTCTCCTCAGTCCTCCCAGCCCACAGCGCGAAGCATTCGAACAGCGTCATCCGAAGTTCTGACTCCCCAGATGACGGTTCTCGCCTCTGCGGTCTCTTCTCCCTCTTCATAGCGGGGGGAAGGATACGGGAACCCATACTGCTGGGATCATCCACACTCAAGGAAACAGGGGTAGATCCAAGTGGCAGTGTTTAATGGGTCATCCGTAATCGTAAACCAGTCCAGGCAGGGGTCAAAACCATAAAAGCAATCAAAACAAGAAACAACACAGGAACAAACCAGACAACAGGACTCGGAAGTGGCGTGATACATAACAAGGACTCCGTGACACATACTAAAACATACAGGGTTATATACACAGGGAAATGACAATGCTAATGGGGAATTGGCTGAGTGCAATGATTAGTGACAAGGGACAGCTGAGTGCAATGAAGAACAAGGATCGTGGGGAATGTAGTTCAGAATGTGACAAACACCGTGGGAAAGGAGGACATCTAGTGGTGACCCAGGGAACTCAAACCAGACACTGTGACATAAACACTCAGCAGAGGGCGATAGAGATCCATTCATTTACTGGATGTGGCCGACTGCTCATATCATCATTTGTGTAATACATTTTGTGTATGTCCTTTATATATGTATAAAATTAATTTATATATGTATAAAAATAATAAAAATTATAAAAGACATTAAAAATAAATATTCTTTCAAATAGTAGAAGTTTGATAGTTTTCGATGGGTTTTGAAATGTCTTTTTTTTACAAAATACAAAATGTACAATATTGTAGAGAACAATGCCACATAAGAAACACGGAAGGACAAGACTTAGAGTCAGATTGTAGAGGCATATTATTTATTTTAATATATATTATTTGTTTATGAACCAAATGTGAAAAAATGTGTTCTAATTGTGTGTGTATGTACATGTCTCTCTCTCTCTCTCTCTCTCTCTCTCTCTCTCTCTCTCTGTGTGTGTGTGTGTGTGTGTGTGTGTGTGTGTGTGTGTGTGTGTGTGTGTGAGAGAAAGAGAGAGAGAGAGAGAGAGACATGTGTCTGTGTGTGTGTGTGTGAGAGTGTACATGTGTATCTCTCTGTGTCTGTGTGTGCGTGTGTGTGTGTGTACATGTGTCTCTCTCTCTGTGTGTGTGTGTGTGAGAGAGAGAGAGAGAGTGTACATGTGTCTGTGTGTGTGTGTGTGAGAGTGTACATGTGTCTCTCTCTGTGTCTGTGTGTGCGTGTGTGTGTGTGTGTGTGTGTGTATGAGAGTGTACATGTGTCTCTCTCTGTGTCTGTGTACTTGGTATACATTACATTGTGGGAACCATGACCGCTGGCTGGTCCCCACAATGGAGGTGATCTCAGGCTTTACTATCCTTGTGGGGACCAGCCAGCGGTCCCCATGAGGGGAATGGGTTAATAAACTAAACTATATATTTTTGAAAATGTAAAAATGCAGAATGTCTCCTGTGATGGGTAGGTTTAGGGATAGGGGCAGTGTAAGGGGATAGAATATACAGTTTGTACAGTATAAAAACCATTACGCCTATGGAATGTCCTCACAAGGATAGAAATGAAAGCTTGTGTGTGTGTGCGTGTGTGTGTGTGTGTGTGTGTGTGAGAGTGTACATGTGTCTCTCTCTCTGTGTGTGTGTGTGTGTGTGTGTGTGTGTGTGTGTGTGTGTGTGTGTGTGTGTGTGTGTGTGTGTGTGTGTGTGTGAGAGAGTGTACATGTGTCTCTCTCTGTGTCTGTGTGTGTTTGTGTGTGTGTGTGTGTGTGTGTGAGAGAGTGTAGGGGAGAGTGGGGTGAGTTGTGCCAGTTTTTACTCAAAGTGACTTTTAAGTGAGGCCATGACAGTAATGCCTTCAACTTAAGAATTTACATATATTTCAGGATGTGGTGCATCCCTGAGAACAATAACTTTGGATCTGAAATACATTGTTTCAGAAATATAGCTTTTGGGAAAAAAGTGGTCTCGTGGCACAACTTGCCCCTGGTGCGGGGTAAGTTGTGCCAGTGATTTCTGAAGTAAAACAGAACATTTTAATGTTATGAACTGTAATGCTATATACAAGCAAGACAAATTTAATACAAAATTACTAATTTAAGGTTTATTTAGATATTGTCACCCTATTAAACTGTCAGAATACCATAGCATGCGTTTTTCCAATATTGTAAATTTTGTATTGAACATAACTCTGGATCACAGTGTCACAGAGACAAGAGGGTGGGCTCATTTCACTCAGACGACCAATCAGTCTCTCAGGATCATTGTGAAGCTATCAAGCCATGCCCTAGCAACCATTTAGAGCACCTTAGCAACACAATTTATGATATTTGTGAATCATTTCAGGCAAAAAGGCTTTGGCAATAGATGCCTTTTGACAGAATGCTGTCTGTCAATTATGTAACATATAAGAATAAAGTGACTAGGCTAATTTCTAAACATCCTGTGATTTAGGCCACTTAAAAACTTAATAAAACTTCTCTTTAATAACATAGTGCAAACTCAAAACTGAAATCAGTGTTAGCTAAATTAAACAAATGGTAGGTAGGCCTAAGTCAAACACTGATGATGAGGCATACCCATCTCCTCACTTCTCCAGATTATCCCCTGTGAGTATGTAGGTCTAGGTGGTCTGGTTCTGGCACAACTTAACCCAGACCCTTTGGCACAAATCACCCCAGACCCACAAGTTTGAAAAACTAGCATGATCCAGCAGTTAAGAGCTAACTTTATGCTAACTGTATAGACTCATTGTATAGCATGCTAAAGCACTAAAACATATGTGAAATGTTTTCAAACGTGTCTATACTTGTTCAGACACTACAATCAAAAAACCTTAATCATAGAAATTTTACTTTGAAAGGAAAAAAACAGTTTTTTGAGCTAAAATGTGTTTACACTCATGCCATGTGTCTCTCTTCTTTGGAGGATGAGTAAAATTGATTGCTTTTCAAAATTATGTGGTCACATGACCAATTTCTCCTATGGTTTTCCAGAAACAAGGGGTGGAACTACTTCCCCTCTGGCACAACTCACCCCACTCTCCCCTACATGTGTGTGTGTGTGTGTGTGTGTGTGTGCATTAGGTCTCACCAGTATAGATAGATAATTTAGAAAAAGTCACAACATTGTAATCCACTGAGATGAAGGGAACCATTTTTTTTTAATTAAAGAAAAGTCGATCGGGATCATACTGACCCCAAAGCAAAAATGAGGGTTAAGGACATTTTTGAGAAAATAGAAGTTTTATAAATTGAAGGAACATTTCATAAACTGCTGTACGTTCAGATTTGGGATCTTTCTACACACGTCTGTATAAACGAGGCGCAGGACTTTACCTCCGTCTGAGATCTTCTTGATCTCCTCTTTGCAGAAATCCTGCAGTTTGTCTCTCAGCTGACGGACAGATTCTCTCACGCCATCAAAAGAGGAGAGAGAACTGAAGGAAACGTCGGGTTCGTCTGTAGATTCAGGAGGTGCTGAGAGAGACTGGAAACTCTACAGAAAACAGAAATCAAAACTCATCATCTCCACACTTCAGCCAATAACCTGCACTATATCAGATCTGAGCGGCTCTTGTGGACTCGACTTCTCTTCAGTGACTCGCTTCAGTCCAGCACTTTCACACACTCAGATCATTCTTCTCATATTCAGCATTTAATGCTACACACTCTAGTATTTGACACTGATATATAATATAATTTAAATATACTCTATATAGAGCAGATTGAATGCAATGCTTTCAGACACAATTATTTTTTAAATTATAATTAAAATAATTATTTTAATGAAATGAATGTATTATAGTCTAAATTTATATTAAATGCAATTAGCTAATATTTAGAGAACTTTTTGACTCACTTAACTAGGATTTAAGTATTTAAATGTAATTTCAGAATTACTTCTATATTGTCTTTAAAATATGGTTAGTTTTCTGGATGAACTGACACACATAAACGGAGAAAAATCACACAAAAACTCGATGATACGACTGGTATCAATTACACTGTTGAACATGAATTGTGTGGATATTTATTTTTATGTGTATGAATATTTTGTGTAATTTTTTAATGGATCAGGTTTTGGTGAAATGCTGGCTATGGAGTACATTACAAATTTCCCTATCAGGGACAATAAAGTATATTTAATTTCATTTAATTTCATATGCCTGTGTTCCAGTTCTCATTTGTCAGTTCTGGTTAACGTTTTGTGCTCGGTTATGATTATTCCTTTGTTAATAAAGTCTTTTGCATCAATCTTCTTCATCTTGCCGTCTACCTGTGCTAAACAGATAGTCATGAAATAGCCTCTTTTTAAGTGGACTTTTATAATATTATATTATCGGCAAGTCCAGTTTTTAAACAAATATCTGCAAGATTTGAAGTAATTAACTACAAGCGCACATTCACTTAAAGACACTTTTTTTTCACAAGGGACTATGTGTGAACTTTCCAGGTGTTTGGATGATAAAACATCTGCATGTTGAGAAGATTTGAGGAATAGCAGCTCAAAGGCTACGAGTAGATGGATCATCATGTGTAACTTTTGACTGGTTAGTGACACTGAAACTTCACAAGGACTCTTAAGGATCCCAAAGGTTCCTTGATTTCATCAAGATAGAAGAAACCAGAAGGAAAATTAGTTGATATTTTATGGTAAATTTCCCAGGGATTTGTGTCTCTTTAAACAGAAGATGATCAGATGTCTCTGTCATAACTGGATCTTGCTCAAGTCCACTATGATCCTGTTCTTCTAGATCTCTGTTACCTGCAGGAAATGGATGCTTAGCATAAAGTTCTGCCGGGAAGACTTAATTGTTACGTCACTTTACCTTTATCTATCTATCCAATCACATTCCAATACTCATGGTATAAAAGATTGGTCACTTACTCTTGTCTGAGTTCGCAGATGCTGACGCGCCAATTCCTCACCCGCGTCTCGATTCCAATCATTACAACACAAATCTTATTGTTGATTTTACCAACTCTGACGGCGCGCGAGACACGCGTGTAGGAAACCAGCGCGTGCCGCGCGGCGGCTTTTAAATAATCTCATGACAGACGATCTTCTAACATGGTTTTCAGTTCAAGTTCAAATTTCACTTTCAATGCTTTCAAAACAGTTCTCAGGTTTGCGCTTCCAGCAGCCACGTTAACATGTACTCTCTTATGATCAAACATTCAAACTTCATTCAGGTGTATATTAATTTGGCTTCTCTGCTGCTTCCTTCACCAGCGGTGGAGTTCATTCGTGACTGTGGTGACGTGGCAGTTTTCTTAACTGCAGATATAGATTGCAGTCTTCAACGCAACATACTGTAACGCTTTTCAGTAGGGCCGGATAGCTCCATGAATGGTTGTAGCATGCGTAAGCAAGACAGGCAGCGCAGTGTTAACGTATTTTCAGCATCGTCGTCGATCCCATGCACACATGGGCAGTTAGCAAATACTTCACGACAACTGCGTTACTGAATAGAAATAAACCAGCATAAGAGTAACAAAAATATTAACTGGGTATGCTATATTCACAGCTCGCGCTCTCATACCGTCTGCCCACTCACCAGAGAGTGCGTTCCACTTAAAGGAGCAGTAGCCTACCTAATTCAACTCGCATGTATTCTCTTAATTCATCATCGCTTCGGCATTGCCATTTACAGAGATGTCCGGCTATTTTTATTTTTACATATATGACCACCATATCTATAAAAAAAAATAATAAAAAAAGCTGAGCTTAAGAGAACAGTTGGTCATATATTTATGCATATGCAGTAGTAATATGGCTATTTAGGTATGTGTACATAGTAGGAGTATATTATACAAAGACAGTATATTATACATTTACAAGTGCAAAAAAAAAAAAAAAAAAAATCTTTTAATACCAAAAATTAAGTTCTACAATAACAGAAATATGGTACAATCGTTGTAACAAGTTTTTCTGGTGACTAATCCACTGATAGCATGTGTCATAGAAATATTTATGTAATTGATACGAATTTACAGAGAAGCCATTCTTAGGATGCTCAGGTCAATGTCAACATGCTTAACACCGTATAACTAACAGCTATATGTTAGACTATTTTATTCAAACCAATCACCAGAACAAATCACAGTCAAGAGACTCAAGTGACATTATGTTTTACTCTTCTGCATGATTTAAATGTTAATGTATTTCTTTCCTATCCAAGGGACTCACTTGGTTGTCATGGCCAGCATCTCCCGGCCGTGTATAAAACTTAATTCCTACAAGAGCAACTCAAGAGTAATGTCAGGTATATGCTGCGCAGCTGAGAAATTGATTCTACGCTCAAGTCAACAACATAATAATAAGTGTATCGAGGTAGTATCTAATCTGTATACCGCTACCTTACTTCAGGTAAGTATCGTACTAAGATGAACAAGATTAAGATTTAGTGATAAAAAATTTAAAAAAAATAAAAAAATAAAAAAATAAATTGTATTGTATACTGCTCGGTCATCGAAAATTCACTATGAGTATCTCCATTCTAAGCCGGGCATCTAACTTGTCTGTTAACGCTGGCCCACTCAGTGGCTAATTAAGCGACCCGATTCAGCTAGACGAAGGGCGCATGTCCAATCTCAGATTTGGGCATTTGGAACAGCAAAGGTCAGACATATTACCAAGCCTACTCAGGCTTCGTTCATCCACGCTTCACATAATTATCCTATAGCGGCTGCTAACGTCCTTTGGGTCGAAGTGGCGGTAAAACTTGTATGTGCTAAAAGCTCTGTTGCGTCACTAAGGCAGATCTTCTTGTCAGGCGGTCATTCTATCTCTGAACGTTTATCTGGCAATCAGTAGTCTCTAATTTTATGATTAAGGTCGCGCTCATTCCTGGCCACTCCAATGCCATATACGTGCTTTCAAGCTTTAGTCTTCAGGCTTCAGACGGCTTCGCCCTTCAGCAACCCGGATCCATCACCCTGCCCTCCTCTAACAGAGATCATGTAAATTAAGTCAATCCAGCTAGACCATATTTCACTGAAGGCGTGACTCCCAACACCGTAAAAGCTCAATACTTTAACTCCGTATTTGTTATAATGTTTCGTTTCTCTTTTCGGATTCCTCTTATTTCCCATCCTGATCACGGCTGGTTGTTCCTTCCTCGTCTACAATTACGAAATCTATGTGGTGGTAGGTCTCCGGTGTCCCCAGGGTGTGTGCGAGGGGTTTGGCTCGGAAAGCCCCACAGTTATTTTCGTATAGGATGCCGTAATTGTCATTTGAGGGTGAGTGAAGTGCATAGTTTTTGTCTATCCCTCGGATGCAGTCAGGCTACTGCTCCCGGCACAGGGGCGGAGTTTCAACCGCTCGTAATACAGCTTCGCTTACCCCTCACAGACTAATTTCAAAACTTTTAGCTTGTTCAAATCAGAGTCAGGCAAAGACGGAGAGACCCAAGAAGTGTAAACATGTAGACCTCACTTCAGGATGGTTATTTCATGATTATGCAGCTTATTCGTAGTTATCTTCATTGATTAGCTCATTCTGTAAATCATATTCCGGGGGCTGGACTCATGTATTTTAGGGTTTGTGATGCCACTAACCCGGGAGGAATGCCGCTCAGTCCCTCTCAGCGTTTGTCGTAGTCCTTAAAGCAATCTTGTTAAATGAAAATCTTCCATGGTTGACCTTGAGTATTGTAACTTTGCAGAATGTACTCTAGAATGACTCAAGTTATGTTATCACATTAACAATTTCAAAAATTAGCAATACATTCTGTTCCTTCTCCTCTGATTAAATTCCTAAAAAATCTGCCCAAGATTCTCAGATCTTTCCCCCCCCTATTATCCAACCTAACGAAGCACCTCTATCTAAAGCCTGGTTCAGGGCTCATTTAGTTGCTGTCCTCAAAAGCTGCAGCCTATCTCCCTCCCAGTATACCGGACATTCTTTCAGGATCGGGGCAGCCACTACAGCAGCCGAACGCGGCATCTCTACTGCAGCCATCAAGATCCTAGGCAGATGGTCTTCCTCCGCATTCGAGTCATATATAAGACCTGATTCAAGAATCATCCTCGAAGCTCAGGAAGCTCTCCAGTAAATGGTCCAGGTAAATCCCTATGCAAATACTGGTGGTAGTGGTTAAAAAAAAAAGAAAAAAAAAAAAGTATTTGTTCCGTAGTCTAACAGACTGTGTGGCCCGGCGGCCTTGTCTCTGTGGTCTTTAAGGCCGTGTGGCCCGGCGGCCTTGTCTCTATGGTCTAGCAGACCATGTTTGTCTTTGTGGTCTAACAGACCGTGTGGCCCGGCGGCCTTGTCTATGTGGTCTAAAAGGCCGTGTGGCCCGGCGGCCTTGTCTCTGTGGTCTAACAGACCGTGTATGTCTCAGTGGTCTAACAGACCGTGTATGTCTCTGTGGTCTGAAAGGCCGTGTGGCCCGGCGGCCTTGTCTCTGTGGTCTTTAAGGCCGTGTGGCCCGGCGGCCTTGTCTCTGTGGTCTTTAAGGCCGTGTGGCCCGGCAGCCTTGTCTCTATGGTCTAGCAGACCATGTTTGTCTTTGTGGTCTAACAGACCGTGTGGCCCGGCGGCCTTGTCTATGTGGTCTAAAAGGCCGTGTGGCCCGGCGGCCTTGTCTCTGTGGTCTTGTAGACCGTGTGGCCCGGCGGCCTTGTCTCTGTGGTCTAACAGACCGTGTATATCTCTGTGGTCTGAAAGGCCGTGTGGCCCGGCGGCCTTTTCTCTGTGGTCTTTAAGGCCGTGTGGCCCGGCGGCCTTGTCTCTATGGTCTAGCAGACCATGTTTGTCTTGTGGCCCGGCGGCCTTGTCTCTGTGGTCTAAAAGGCCGTGTGGCCCGGCGGCCTTGTCTCTGTGGTCTTAAAGGCCATGTGGCCCGGCGGCCTTGTCTCTGTGGTCTAACAGACTGTGTATGTCTCAGTGGTCTAACAGACCGTGTATGTCTCTGTGGTCTAGCAGACCGTGTTTTTCTCTGTGGTCTTAAAGGCCGTGTGGCCCTGCGGCCTTGTCTACTACACTCTACATGTTATCCTCAGGTTCCGTTTAATTACGAAATGGCCTTCTATAATGTAGCTTCCAGCCTTATATGGCGTTCTATGTCCATAATTACCACGTTAACTCTTGTTCTTCTACTTTCTAGGAACTCCAGGACACAAGAATGGTGGGTCAATTTTAATTACCGTTTTGGGGGGTAGGCTCCGTCCTGGTGGAAGCATTATTCCACCTAATTTCTGGGGGTCGGCTGCGCCCCTGCCTTGATCTTCAGGCAGGATATGCAGAGTCCGGACCCTCAGATTGCGAGCTACGGACGGGGCCTACGCCAAAGAACTTTATTGCTTGCTGGGTTGTTAATAAATGGATAATTGTCACTATATCTACCCTCCCGAGTCTTTCTGGTAGAAATGGATGCTTAGCATAAAGTTCTGCCGGGAAGACTTAATTGTTACGTCACTTTACCTTTATCTATCTATCCAATCACATTCCAATACTCATGGTATAAAAGATTGGTCACTTACTCTTGTCTGAGTTCGCAGATGCTGACGCGCCAATTCACCACCATCCTCCCCTCCACCTCCAAGTGGAATCCTTCCCTCCATCCTCCCCACCACCACCAGGATGGTCCCTTCCATACCTCACAGGGGGTCGGCTGCGCCCCTGCCTTGATCTTCAGGCAGGATATGCAGAGTCCGGACCCTCAGATTGCGAGCTACGGACGGGGCCTACGCCAAAGAACTTTATTGCTTGCTGGGTTGTTAATAAATGGATAATTGTCACTATATCTACCCTCCCGAGTCTTTCTGGTAGAACTGGATGTGATCTTGTGTGTGTGAAAGCTGCTCCAGCTCAGCGTCTCTCCTCCTCAGATCATTGATCTCCTGCTCCAGTCGCTCCAGTCGTCCTTCAGCTCGACTCACTGCAGTCTTTTCCTGATCTCTGATCCGCTGTGTGACCTCAGAGCGGCTTCTCTCAATGGAGCGGATGATCTCAGTGAAGATCCTCTCACTGTCCTCCACTGCTGTCTGTGCAGAGCGCTGTTACACACACATCACAATCACACAGTGGCTTCAGCAGGACTGACAGAGTCCAAACTGAGACGTCTCACACTTCTCTTCTTCTCCAGACTCACCTTATGAGACTTCACAGCCTCTCTCAGATGCTGAAGATCTTTCTGTCTCTTCTGGATCCTCTGCCGGATCTTCATCTGCGTCTCCTTCAGCTGTTTCTGGAGGACAAACCAGTGAGAAGAAAAAAGCATTATATTTTCGTGAAGTACATTTTTTCGTGAAGCAAGAACTTTTCCTTAATTTCATATTTACAGCTTCAAACCAGTGACAGGGAATTACACATAAAACTACTGACACACAAACATTAAAGTTACATGAATCCAGAGTTGCTGAAGTGGTTAAAGATCTTGCATGGTAAGTTTTTACTGTCTGGTTCAAACCACAGATTCATGGTTTCCTGAAATGTCAGCATTATTTCATCAGTAGTTTTATATCATTAGTATCATCATTTACTCTTCCTCAAGTCGCTCCAAACCTGTATGACTTTCTGTCTATTGTGAGACACAACAGAAGATATTTAGAAGAATGTCTCGCTGTTTACAGAGGCCAGATACAATATGGTGACGCGTCAATAACATCAAAGCTCATTGGTTCTTGCACGTCACATGACTAAACACCAGTGAAGTTTGATGTTTTTGATGTCATCATATTTGATTTGGGATCCACATACATGAGTTTATCAATGATTTGATTTGATTGAGGAATCACAATTTGGCTCTTTAAAAAGTAGAAAACTTTTAAAAAGTCTACTTATTTTAGAAGAATAGAAGAATATAATTGTGAAATAAGTGTGAACTGAACATTATGTTTTCAGACACGTAATTGCTAATAAATACAAATGTATTATAGTTTAAATGTAAATATAAAGCAATTAGCTGAACTTAAGAGTGACTTTTAATTTTACATTATAAAAAGGTGTACTTTATAAAGTGTACTTATGAAACAGTCATGAAAGTTTACTATCTTTAAGTGCACTTAAGTGGCTTTTCATTTCATTAATATTATATTATCTGCAAGTACACTTTTTTTTAAATATACTTTTAATTTGAAGTACTCTACAAGTGCATGTCAATACACTTAAGCGTACTTCCCTTTTTAACCACTAGTTGTTTAGATTACTTTTATGCTTTTTCTCCTTTTTGGAGCTTGAAACTTTTTTATTCCATTGACTTTCAATGTATAAACTGTAGATCATTCTGATAAATGATCTGTACAGAAGTACAATATAATTTGTGTATTATTAACATGTTACTTTAAATGTGCTGGGCTCTTTAAGAACGTCTGTTTCCCCCCCGCAGTGATGCGCATGTACGATATACACACAGTGGAATATACGGGATCGTGTTGACAAGTAGAGCTGTTAATAAAAAGCATTATATTCGCATATGGCAGTGGCTGTGTAATTCATCGGACATACAACATGGTGTCAGAAGACGACACGGACCTTTCGCCCGTGAGTGAACCAACGGTGTAAGAAGACATTGGCAGAACTGCTCGTTATAGTTTTCTCACGACCGCGCACGCGGTGAGTGATAATGGCGGACTGTTTTAGAAGACCAGACCCGCTCACTTTTGATGTAAATATCGCCGACAGTTGGCGAATTTTCGAGCAAGAGTATGACATTTTCATCGCCGCAGCACACTATGATAAGCCTGCCAGGACAAGGGCATATATCCTCCTCAATCTTGCAGGGTCGGAAGCCATTGAACGGGAGCGTTCATTTGTCTATGCAGCGGAGGTGCGTGAACCAGGCGAGGGCGGCGCGATCGTAACTCCCGCGGAATCCAGAGAGGATCCGGAGTGCCTGAAAAGGAAATTTCGTGAAATATGCAACCCACAACAAAATAAAACAATGGAGAGGCACAAGTTTCACTCAAGGAATCAGAAACAAGGTGAGGCTATTGAGGCTTTCATCAGTGATCTCAGGATTAAAGCTAAAAGTTGTCATTTTGGAGAATTGACAGATGAGCTGATCTGTGATCGGATTGTGTGTGGCATCAAAAATGAAAGCTTAAGGAAAGTACTGCTAAGAGACAGCGAATTAACTCTGATCAAAGCAATCTCAATTTGTCGCATACATGAAATGACAGAAGAAAATAATAAGACGTTGGCAAGCCTACCTCAGACTGCAACTAACGTTGATGCAATACAGCCATTTTCCAGCAGATGGCGCCAAAACATTAAACATAAACAAAGAACAGAACAACATGATTCAACCATAACCGATTGCAGAAATTGCGGAAGTAATCATGCAGCAAAGAAAGAAAAATGCCCTGCTTTCGGACAACAATGTCATAACTGCAAGAAAATGAATCACTACAAGAAATGTTGCAAAGCACGCAGTCAATTTGGTCAGAAGAAATTTAATCATAGGAAAGCGGTACATGAACTTGAGGTAGACAAACCCCCTGACCATGATGACACCTTTTATGTTGATGGCATTGAATTTGACAAGTGTGTCAACGTTGTTAACCCTTACATGCCAGTGCTGGAGGAGGGATTTGTCACTGTACACATAAACAAAACTCCAATCGAGATGAAAGTTGACACTGGGGCAAAATGTAACGTAATTTCACAAAAGACTTTCGAACAAATTGCCAACAACGAACGGCCAGTGAAACAATCAGAGACACCTAACCTTGTAGCTTATGGTGGAGCTAAAATTGAAACGAAAGGCTTGGTCTCATTGCAATGTAGCCTAAATGGGCAAAATTATCCACTGTCATTCTTTTTGGTGGATCAAAATGTTCAACCGCTGTTGGGATTCCGTGCATGCCTTGACATGGCGATCGTCACAATCAGCCCAGATGTGCATCATGTCAGTATGGAGGGCAGCACCGGAGATATTCTTACAGAGTACAAAGACTTATTTACTGACCAGCTCGGAGAACTTCCAATTACGTATTCTATGACAGTAGACCCCAGCGTGCAGCCAGTAGTTCGCCCTGCTCATTGCATTCCTCTGGCAATGCAAAGCCGTGTCAAAGCAGAACTGGACCGCATGCAGAGCCTTGGCGTCATAACGGCAGTCTCAGAGCCGACGGATTGGGTTTCGTCCATGGTGGTTACACACAAAAAGGACAGGCAAGAAATCAGGTTGTGTATTAACCCAAAAGATCTTAACTTGGCTTTAAAAAGACCCCATCACCCTATGCGCAGCGTAGAGGAAGTAGCATCGTGCTAGACGCAAAGAGCTCTTTCTGGCAGGTACGCCTCGACCACAAGTCCTCCATGATGACTACATTTAGCACTCCATTTGGGCGCTATAGATTTCTCCGTATGCCTTTTGGCATTAACTCTGCAAGCGAGGTGTTCCAGCGCTCAATGGAGCAGCTCTTTTCAGGGTACCCCTGTGCGATTATTGTTGATGACATCATCATCGGAGGTCGCAACCCTGCTGAACATGACATCAACCTAAAAAGGGTTTTGAACAGAGCACGTGAGATCAAACTCAAGCTAAACCCTGTCAAATGCAAATTTCGGCTGGACCAAGTCAGCTATGTGGGCCATATCTTTACAAGAGAAGGCCTAAAAGCAGATCCTTCCAAAACAAAAGCAATCTCTGAGATGCCAGCTCCGAAGGATGTCCTTGCATTACAGCGCTTCCTCGGAATGGTAAATTATCTGGGGAAATTCATCCCAAACTTCAGCGACATTGCTGCGCCCCTCAGAAAGCTGACACACAAAGAGACAGTATGGTGCTGGTACCAGCAACACCAACAAGCATTTGACACCCTCAAGTCATGTTTGTCCACCCCACCTGTGTTATCATACTACGACGTGAAGAAGCCAGTTACGTTAACCTGTGATGCTTCCAGCTTCGGGCTGGGTGCTGCATGCATGCAGGAGGGAAAACCAGTTGCGTATGCGTCTCGCACACTCACAGACACAGAGACACGGTATGCGCAGATAGAGAAGGAGCTGCTAGCCGTCGTATTTGCCTGTACAAAGTTCAGGGACTATGTATATGGGAAACCTACACTCGTTGAGACGGACCACCAGCCCCTGGTAACTATTCTGAAAAAACCAATCCACACAGCTCCTGCACGATTACAGAGGATGATGCTCAGGTTACAGTGCTATGACATCACCCTAGTGTACAAGAAGGGTAAGCTCATGTACCTTGCAGACACCCTATCTAGAGCTCCAGACACTGAAGTCCATCCAGACACTGAAAATGACACATTCGAAGTCATGTCTATCAACTACATTTCCACTGCCAGACTGGAGGAACTCAGAAAGCATACGGCGGAGGATGATGTGTTACAGGATCTAAGCACTGTAATTCAACGAGGTTGGCCAATTAAAGAACATGGCGTGTGGCCCACTGTGCGTCCGTACTTTCCCTACAGAGATGAGCTAGCTGTGGAAAACGGAATAGTGATGAAAGGCCACAAAACAGTCATTCCTCGCTCATTGCAGAGAGAATATATCGAAATAGTCCACAGAGGCCACCCAGGGCTGGATGCTACCAAACACAGAGCAAGAGGTATCATTTTCTGGCCAACGATGACGGCTGACATCACGGCAGAACTCCTCTCATGCTCAGTCTGCAACAGCACAAAGCCGCACCAACAAAAAGAACCATTAAGACCATACCCAGTTCCAGACCTGCCTTGGTCCACGGTGGCAACAGATATGCTCGAGTGGCATGGACAAAATTATCTGGTGCTTGTGGACTCATACTCGGGTTGGTATGAGATTGACCTTCTCCGCAACATAACGTCATCAGCTGTAATCATGAAACTAAAGAGGCATTTCTCAGTGCACGGCACACCTCATACACTCATTTCTGATAATGCTAGTCAGTACACGTGTCAGCAATTCAGAGACTTTGCCAAACAGTGGGACTTCATTCATGTCACCAGTAGTCCAGAGTACCCACAGTCGAATGGCCTGGCAGAAAGAGCGGTTCGCAGCGCAAAACAGCTGATGGAGAAATCCCACAGAGATGGCACGGACGTGTTTCTTAACCTCCTGAATCTGAGAAACATTCCTCGTGACCCAACTTTGGGTTCCCCTGCGCAACGCCTGTTGTCACGACAGACACGGTCAGCCATTCCTGTTAACTCTAGACTGTTGGAGCCAGCCCCAAAATGTACCAAGCAAGTCACTGCACAGCTTCTTGCAAAGAGGATGACCCAAAAGCGATACTTCGATACATCAAGTCATCCTCTGCAGCCATTGGCAGAGGGACAAGTTGTCAGAATGCAAACGCCAAAAGGATATGAGCGCCTTGGCACGGTAAAAGAGGTGAACAAGGAGCCTCGCTCATACACCATCCAATGCAATGGGAGAACATACAGGAGGAACCGACGCCACATCCTTCCTGTAGCAGAGCCCCCCCCATCACGGCTCACCCCAGAGAACATTGACTTTCAAAGCACCACTACCCATACAGAGGACTTTATTCCCCATATACCGGACTCACCACACACACACCTCCCACAACCAGAATCCACACCTACTAAGTTGACAAAGAACACAGTACAGTCTCCCACTAAGGTCAATAATGCACCTTACATAACGCGCTCAGGTCGCATTTGCAAGCCGAATCCAAGGTACCAACAGAATTAGTGACACTAGCTCTGGTTCTTATTCTGAGTGCCGGATAAATGTGTTGATTATGGTCATTTCCATATTGTCAGCATCATTCTTTATTATGTGTTTTCTTTGTGCATATAGAGATCATATTTTGATTTGCAACTGTTGATTTGCATTTGTAGTTGTTCACTGCAAAGGATACATTGTTACAAGAGAAGTCATTCATGTTCTTGGATGTTTGATCAAGTTAATTTCATACTACAGTATTGATCGTTGTTAAGTATGTTTATTCTCTTTCTATGATTAGTAGTTTCAGCTAAAGGAAAGGGATGTAGATCATTCTGATAAATGATCTGTACAGAAGTACAATATAATTTGTGTATTATTAACATGTTACTTTAAATGTGCTGGGCTCTTTAAGAACGTCTGTTTCCCCCCCGCAGTGATGCGCATGTACGATATACACACAGTGGAATATACGGGATCGTGTTGACAAGTAGAGCTGTTAATAAAAAGCATTATATTCGCATATGGCAGTGGCTGTGTAATTCATCGGACATACAACATAAACTAAAATATATGAGACATTCTTCAAAATATCATCTTTTATATTCTACAGAAGAAACTCAGTCAAACCGGTTTGGACCAGCATGAGTAAATGAGGAAGTAAATAAAGACACTTTCATTTCTGTGATCAATCGCTCTCAGTTCATACCTGTGTCTCTGTCCTCTGTGCTGCAGTTGATACAGTGTTGTGGTTTTTATGTTCATACTCTTTACACAACACACAGATGCACTGTTGATCAGTAATACAGAACATTTCTAGCTCTTTATCATGTTTACGGCAGATCATGTCCTGCAGTCGTCCAGTGGCATCGATCACTTTGTGTGGTTTACGAGAGGGAAATTCCTCATGACGGTCAAAATGAGTTTGACAGTAAGATTCCTGACACACCAGACAGGACTTGACGGCTTTGTATTTTCTTCCAGTACAGACGTCACACTCCACGTCTCCAGCTCCAGCGTAACAGTCAGCAGGAAGTTTAGTCTTCTTCAGTTTCTCCACCAGTTCAGCCAGAATGGTGTTTTTAGCTAAAGCAGGTCTTGGACTGAAGGTCTGTCTGCACTGAGGGCAGCTGTAGACTCTCTTCTTATCCTCCTGATCCCAGCAGTCTGTAATGCAGATCTTACAGTAACTGTGTCCACAGTGGAGAGTCACTGGTTCCTTCCACATGAACTCATCCTGAGAAATTCTGGCTTCTGCCATTTTATACAGAGACACGAACACACAACAGCTCAACAATACTCCAGTTTCGTTTTCTCTGAACTGAGGAGATGAAATAGTTCCTGCTTCTGTGTTTGAGTGACGTGTGTAAAACAGGAGTGTCTGTAAAGCAGCTTCCTCATTCCTGGTCAATGAGTCGCTTTACCGCTGTGTTTATGTGCTCTAGTGGAGTCAAAAACATTGAATTACGAGTTCAAAGCACATGAATATGTAACGTCACGCCAGCAGAGGGAGCCCTCTCCCGAGTTCTGACTGTGTTCCACGCCCTCTGCTTCACTGGTTGCTTCCTGTTTGTATGACATGTATGCATGGCCAGGCTAGTAGGTCATTGCGAAATATTGCCAGTCTACCTGTGCTACCGAGCGTTATCTAATCTTTGTCATGTTTATCTTGTGTACGACCCTTGCCAGCTTTATACTGTTTATCCCTCTTGGATTATCCCTTTGCTCTTTTGTTTGGATTGGACTGCCTCTTTGTGTGTTACCTCTGCCTGCTTCAAGTTTATGCGATCTGCCTATCGATTCTGATCTGTTCACTGTGGATTATAATAAACATCTGCATATGGAGTCTGCCTCAGCGTCCGCTTAGTCACAGAATAACAGAGATAAGTTGTATTTACGAATGACAAACTCAGAATTCGAAACTCTAGTTGATCTTCTCCAAACTGGAAATTGGGGCAAATATCTGGACAAAAGTAATGTAGTATAGTAGTATTAATGTAGTATTCTTGAACTAGTATCAAGAAAGGAGTATAATGGCGACCAAACAGCAATTTGAATTGCGTGTCCCTCCCTGCCCTCGCTACATTACGAGTGGCGATTGTAAAGGATTGTTAATTTGCTTGAATTTGTAAGGTCTGTACCGATTTATGTATAATTATTTTGAAGGACTTTTATTATGATACGGCCTTAACGTGCACCAACATGTGTATAAAGCGCGCTCTATTTCCGCTATGTGTATGTGCGCACACTTTTGTGAAGGACGCAGCTTGTGATGCATGACGGTTTTCTCCCCCCACATGAAGTTTTGTGCATCCCACTTGAGGGTTATAAGGTAAACTAAGTTTGATGTTTATTATTTTTTGTAATTGTATCGTTTTATTGTGATGTTGGTTAATGTGTTTGAGTGACAGTGTTTGTTTTTATTGTTTGTGTTTTTGCTGTAGCTCTTACGGTGTCTACATGAGTGTCACGAATAAAACGCTAATGGAAACATCAGTTTAAGGAGTAATTTGATCATCATTTCAAGTGGGGTAGCTACAGTAAGAGCTTGGCCATTCGTCGTTCGTCTGCTGCGTTAATGACTGGTGTCCATGCCGACGGGTCTTTAAGAAGTGGATGTTCACGGGCAGCAGGTCGATTTCCGATGGTCAAATGTGGTTCGTTTATGGATAACTACGGCTGAAATCAAGGACTAAGCAATACACTACGGATTGCGAAAGACTGTGTTCTTCTTCAGGTGACATTTATCCCTCTACGCACTTCTACAGCAGTAAACGGATATTAAGGTGAAACATTTAACCAACGATAGACATTTTCTTCAAGTTTAAAACAAGGGTTGAAATGTTTAAAGCATTTTGAAAGACCAAATAATATGTTGTGTCTGAAGAAGGGATATTTATACGAGTTTTAAAGGAAATATTTGTCTTTAAAAGGGGGTTATTTAAAAAAAACACTTGATATTAATGTTTGAGGCTACATGATTATGGTTTGGGAATTTAAATGACTTTTTAACTGTGCTGGACATTTTATATTACCGTGTGTTAATCTGGTAATTTTAAAATGACAGAGCCAAATTGTTCCTTTGATAATGTTGAATGTGAAGGGCTGATAAATAGTCTCCAACATGATATTGAAACCCTTAATAATGAGTATCACACATCAACAGAGAGTTTAAATAGACCACAGATAATAGAGACAATTGAGGCTAAAGAACAAGCTTTGAGTGAACTTAAAAGTAAACTTCGAGAAGATTCTCAAGGTCCTCGACGTTCTGTTCGTCCACGAAATCCTACAGAAAAAATGCTTGCATTTCAAAAGGATGAAATTCAGAAGAAAGAAAGAAAGCTTATTTCCATGTATGAACAATGGAAAATGTCGGCACGTAAGGCTAGAGATCAACTCAAGTCTGATATTACTGAGAGCCAGCTAGCAACTCTAATTGACACCCTGGAAGAGGAAAAGGAGAAGGTTATGCGTATCTATGTTGAAGTTCGAAATTATGTCACGCCATCTACTGAACTGAGACGTCGTATTGATGCTTGTGAGGCTGTGACAACAGAAATAATGAAAGTTGCTTATGAAAGAATATCAGGCATTGATGAATTTGATGTAGAACAAGTAAAACATCGCTTAAAAGATTTACTTGAATCTAGCCATGCTCGTTCTATTTATGGCTCCACTGTTTCTCGAATTAGCCATAAGTCTAGTGCTCAGTCAAGTCATCGTGCTGCATCTTCATGTGTAGCATCAAAACATGCTGAAGCAGCAGCAGAATTGGCAGCAAAGGAAGTGGAGTACAAAATGCTAATGGAGGAAAATAAACGGAAGGAGAAAATTCAAGACTTGCAAGAAAAACAAGAAAGAGACCTAGATGCTCAAAAACGTGAACTAGAGCAGTTACAGGCGGAAAGGGATTTAAAAGTAGCACAGGCAAGGTTCGAGGCCTATAATCGGATAGCAGTGCAGGAAGTTGACAATCCTTCAACAAACCGTGTTATCAGAGAACAACATTGCCTGCCTCCAAGCTTTTCTAGCCAACCTGCTAATGATATATCTCCATCTCAAAATGAACTGCCTTTTCTTGTTCAAGCCCTACAAGACAGCATAAATTTGAACAGATTGCCAGCTCCAGAGCCCTTTGTGTTTAACGGTGATCCCATTCAGTATGTTGAGTGGAAGGCTTCTTTTACGTCATTGATCGATCGAAAGAGTATATCTGCTGCTGACAAACTTTATTATCTAAAAAGGTATGTGGGTGGATCGGCACGCAAAACCTTGGATGGTACCTTCTACAGGAGTGACGACGAAGCTTATAAGGATGCCTGGAGTAAATTAGATCAAAGGTATGGTCAACCATTTGGGATTCAACGTGCTTTTCGCCAGAAGCTTGCAAATTGGCCAAAAATTCAGTCAAGGGATGCTATTGGACTTAGAGAATTTTCGGACTTTCTTAATGCCTGTCAAGATGCCATACCTCATGTTGCAAGTTTACAAATCTTAAATGACTGTGACGAAAACCAAAAGTTAGTTCAAAAACTACCTGAATGGGCTGCTTCACGTTGGAATCGACAAGTTACACAAACCTTGCGAGACAATAAGGATTTTCCTGACTTCAAGACCTTTGCAGCATTTGTTTCATTTGAAGCAGAGATTGGTTGTAATCCAGTCACGTCATCTTATGCTCTCAGTTTAACATCTGGTAACAAACAAACTTTCAGAGAGTCCAAGGGAAATAAAGCTAATGTCCTTAATACTCAGACCGATTTGGGACTTGACAGACCAAAGATCATCAAGAAAAATGTCAAACCTCCCTGTGTGTTTTGTCAAGATCCTAAACATCAGCTCTATGATTGTTCCAAACTGATGACCAAGACACTAGCAGAACGACGGGCATATGTAAAGGAAAATAATCTTTGTTATGGATGTTTGAAAACTGGCCATAGTGCAAGAGACTGTCGCCATCGTCATTCCTGTAACTCATGTAAAGGGAAACATCCTACTTGCCTTCACGACGATAACTTCACCAAAAGAGAAAGGCTAATTCCATTAACGGCATCTGCTCCAAGGTTAGAAGATGAGTCAACAGCGTTCTGTCTCTGAGTGTGGCCGGAAAGGGATCATCTTATACATCGATGGTTGTGCCAGTATGGTTATCATCAAGCAACAATGTGAGTACGGAAAAACTAGTTTATGCCTTGCTCGATTCACAAAGTGATACAACCTTTATCGACCAAGAAGTGAGCAATGTCTTGCAGGCAGATAAATTTCCTGTCAAGTTAAAACTGACCACCATGACTGGAAAGGATACCATAGTGAAGAGTGAAAGGATTTCAGGACTTCGTGTAAGGGGTTATAGCTCTGCCACTTATATTGAACTCCCCCCTGTCTATACTAAAGATTGGATTCCAGTCAACCATGCACATATACCTACGTGTGAAACAGCTAAACGTTGGAATCATCTTTCTGCAATTGCTGAGGAGATGCCCTCTTGAAGGACTGTGAAGCTGGTCTTTTGATTGGCTATAATTGTGCTAGAGCGCTGGCACCCAAGACAAGCGATTTTAGGAGAGAATGACGAACCGTATGCTGTCAAGACTGATTTGGGTTGGAGCATTGTTGGACCTTCATTACCCAGGCTTGACTCTTCAGGTATCACTAGTCTCTGTCATAGACTTTCTGTTAAAGAAATTCCTTCATTGACTCCAGCAGATGCCATACGCATTTTGGAATCTGATTTTAAGGATGCTAATGATGATGACAAAACTCTTTCTCAAGATGACATCACCTTTTTGAACAAATTAAGTGATGGTATAAAGAGAAATAGCTCTGGACACTATGAAATGCCTCTACCCTTTAAAGAGAGACCTAATTTGCCAGACAACAGACAACTTGCTCTTGTGAGACTTAACCATCTAAAGAGAAAATTGTTAAAGGACCAAGGGTACAAGGAGCATTATATGAAATTTATGGAGGAGGTCATTGACAGAGGAGAGGCAGAGGAAGTTAAAGATGGAGGGAGTCAAGGTAAAAAATGGTATGTTCCTCATCACGGTGTTTATCACCCGAAGAAACCAGATAAGCTGAGAGTTGTTTTTGATTGTTCTGCGAGGTATGGTGGAATAAGTTTAAATGATCATCTCCTTCAAGGACCTGACTTGATGAACAATTTGACCGGTGTCCTTCTCAGATTTCGCCAGCACCCTGTTGCTTTAATATGTGATATTGAGAAAATGTTTCATCAGTTCCATGTGCCTGAAGCAGACAGAGACTTTCTGCGTTTCTTGTGGTGGAGAAATGGAGACTTAAAAGAACAACCTCAAGAGTACAGAATGACAGTTCATCTCTTTGGAGCGTCTTCATCTCCAGGATGTGTGAACTATGGATTGAAGCATTTGGCTGAAGGTAACAAGGATCAGTACCCTTTGGGATTTCAGTTTGTAATGAATGATTTCCATGTAGATGATGGTGTTACAAGTGTACAAACGACAGAGGATGCAATTCAACTTGCTCAAGAAGCCCGAGACCTTTGTGCCATTGGTGGCCTTAGACTTCACAAATTTGTGTCCAATTATAATGCTGTGCTGGAAAGTATTCCTCCCTCAGAACGAGCAATCAATGTAAAGGAACCTGATCTCTCATTTGATTCCTTGACAGAGCGAACATTGGGGATTCAGTGGAACATGGAACGTGATTGTTTCAAGTTTGATATTTCTCTCAAGGAACAGCCAGCAACTCGACGTGGAATCTTATCTACGATTGCATCATTGTATGACCCATTAGGGTTCTTGGCTCCATTCATTCTTCATGGAAAGAAAATACTTCAGGAAGTATGCAGACATGGTACAGGTTGGGACGACACACTGAGAAATGAGTTGCAGCCAAGTTGGGAGTGCTGGAAAAGAGAATTGGGCAACTTGAAGAAAGTGAATATTCCCCGCACATATGCTCCTCCTGGGTTTGGAAAGGTAACGGAAGTAGAGCTGCATCATTTTTCAGATGCTAGTACTAGTGGCTATGGACAGTGCTCATATCTGAGATTGAAGAATGAAAGTAAAAATGTCCATGTTGCTCTTGCCATGGGGAAGTCTCGTGTATCTCCTTTAAAGATTACAACTATTCCAAGGTTGGAGTTGACGGCTGCAGTCGTTTCAGTGAATGTCAGTAAAATCCTTAAGCAAGAACTTCGGTTTACTGACATCACAGAGTTTTTCTGGACTGACTCCAAGGTTGTTCTGGGATATATCAATAATGAGGCCAGACGATTTCATACGTTTGTTGCTAACAGAGTACAAAGGATTCATTTAAGTACAGTTCCGCAGCAATGGCGGTATGTTCCAACAAAGGACAATCCTGCAGATCATGTCTCAAGAGGTCTCACTGTTGATGAAATGATTTCATCTGACTGGTTCACAGGGCCAAGGTTCTTATGGAATAAGGAGATGGTTCTTCCTGCCAACGAGATTACAGAATTACAACTAGGTGACTCAGAAGTCAGATGTTCTCAAACACTTAACACAAAGGCAGTGGAACAGGAAACTATTGTAAATCGCCTGTCGAAGTTCTCAACTTGGTCTCAGGTAATAGGAGCAATTGCACGTATTCAACGACGGATTCGCAAGGATAAGTCAAACAGACTTTCTACAGTTGAGGAAAGAGGAAAGGTTGAGAACCACATAATCAAACTTCTGCAAAGACATGTGTTTGAAATTGAATTGAAAGCATTAAGTAAGGGTATCCAATTGTCATCTCACAATGAATTGTACAACCTTGATCCATTTCTCGATAGTGATGGTGTGCTTAAGGTGGGAGGAAGACTTCGCAATTCTTCTCTTTGTAGTCTACTCAAACATCCTACAATTATCCCCAAAGACCATCACATTACAAAAATGATCATAGCTGACTGCCATGAAAGAGTTAAACATCAAGGTAAAGGATTTACCATCAATGAGATTCGCTCAAGGGGTTTTTGGATCCCAGGCATCAATCGTGTTGTATTATCTCATGTGCGTAATTGTGTTACCTGTAGAAAACACAGGCGTCCAACAGAAGAGCAAAAGATGGCTGACTTGCCTTCAGAGAGAGTGAATCCTTCTCCACCATTCACTTACTGTGGTATGGATTGTTTTGGCCCATTTTCTGTGAAACTAGGACGAAAGGTGCACAAAAGATATGGATTGATCTTCACTTGTCTGTCTTCCCGTGCCATTCATATTGAGATGCTTGATTCAATGTCAACAGATTCTTTCATTAATAGCTTGCGCTGTTTTATTGCCATACGTGGAGCTGTGCGGCAGATTAGATCTGATCAAGGGAGCAACTTTGTGGGGGCTAAGAATGAGTTGGCTGAAGCACTCCAAGAACTTGACACTGAGAAGTTGAATAACTTCTTGGCTTTGAATCAATGCGACTTTGTTATGAATGCACCATGTGCAAGTCATACAGGAGGTGTATGGGAGCGACAAATTAGGACTGTCAGAAGTGTCCTCCAGTCTATACTTTTAATTGCTTCTGAAAGGATTTATGATTCATCTTTAAGAGCGTTCTTTTACGAAGCCATGTCAATTGTAAACAGTCGCCCACTCACTGTCAACAATTTTAAGCGACCCAAATAGCCTTGAACCCATAACGCCAAATCATTTTCTTACCATGAAATCCACCATTGCCTTACCTCCTCCAGGCAAGTTCACTAAAGAAGATCTTTATGCCAGAAAAAGGTGGCGCCATGTCCAATATCTTGCTGAACAATTTTGGAGTCGCTGGCGTAAAGAGTATCTCTCAAATATTGCAGTCAGACAGCGTTGGCACACCCCTAAGAGAAATTTGTCAATTGGGGACATAGTGATCGTCAAGGACAATGATCTACCTAGGCACAAATGGTTGTTAGGTAGGATTGTAGAAACGACCATAGATTCGGATGGACTTGTGAGGAGAGTTAGGGTTCATCTTGGTGACAAAAATCTTGGAAAGAAGGGAGAACGTCTAGGGAAGCCTTCTGTAATTGAACGTCCTGTTCAGAAGTTGGTTTTACTGTTGGAGACTTGTTAAAGTTTGTTTGTTTGTTTGTTTGTTTTGTTTTTTTGTGATTTTTGTATTGTTTGAAGTGTCATTGTAATTTTGAAATCATTTGTTTATTATAACGCATGATTTGGTGGGAGTGTAAAGGATTGTTAATTTGCTTGAATTTGTAAGGTCTGTACCGATTTATGTATAATTATTTTGAAGGACTTTTATTATGATACGGCCTTAACGTGCACCAACATGTGTATAAAGCGCGCTCTATTTCCGCTATGTGTATGTGCGCACACTTTTGTGAAGGACGCAGCTTGTGATGCATGACGGTTTTCTCCCCCCCACATGAAGTTTTGTGCATCCCACTTGAGGGTTATAAGGTAAACTAAGTTTGATGTTTTATTATTTTTTGTAATTGTATCGTTTTATTGTGATGTTGGTTAATGTGTTTGAGTGACAGTGTTTGTTTTTATTGTTTGTGTTTTTGCTGTAGCTCTTACGGTGTCTACATGAGTGTCACGAATAAAACGCTAATGGAAACATCAGTTTAAGGAGTAATTTGATCATCATTTCAAGTGGGGTAGCTACAGCGATTTATGTCTTGTTTGTTTGGGAGCGGAGTTTCTACTTCATTGTCAAAGAAAGGTGGGACTCTAAGCAGGGCCGGCGATTGCTATAGGCGAACTAGGCGGTTGCCTAGGGCGACAAATGTGTTGGGGGCGCGCCGATGCACGGTTGGCGGTTACAGCCGCGGACTCCGTGGATCGGGCGGATGACGTGACGAAAAATTATATTTTAATTAAATTCGGGCGGGTGGCGGGCGGTTGAACCAATCAAATGAAAAAATATATGTATACATTGTTAAATATTGTTATCTGACTATACCTACATCCAAAAAAAGAAAATAGGGGAATGATATTACATGCGCTTCATGAGGCACACGCGCGCGGTCTCTTGCTCGCTCTCCCTCTCTGCCGTGCACGCGCTACGCGGTGTGGAGCACAGTCTCTGTCTCGCGGGCGCGCTCGCTCTAGATTCCGGGAGATTTTAACTAATTCACGGGCATCAGTGAGCCGCTATCAATATGCGGGAGACTCCCCCGGAACTTGCAGGAGACTTGGGATGTCTGCATTTCTATACTGAAATAATATCGGCATTATAATTATTGATTTTTCATTATGCTATTTTTTTTGGTGCTCCCTCAGCTCTTGGTGCCCTACACACAGCGCGTGGTGCGCGTGGTGGGAGCGGCGGCGCTGTCTTATAGTCGTCACTCTAACATGACAGTGGGTAGAGTTTGCCTATAATGTAAATTACTTGTTATTTTATTCAAGCTTTCTATCTACTTGCTAAAAAAAAAGAAGTGAAATAGGCATTCAGTAGTAGGCTAAATAGCAGCATGTTGAAATGATGTGCCAAAATGCATTTTCTATTAGGCTACAATACAAAAATATTGTACATAGCCTATCAGATAAGGTCAGGTTTGCCAAAGTGCGTTTAATGTAGGCTATTTCTTTAATAGTCTAATACATTACGGGGGCACAAAACTAAAATTTCGCTTATGGCAACCAAAGGGCTGGAGCCGGCCCTGACTCTAAGCATCTGTTCCCCTTCTTCCCCTTTCCTTGCTTTAGCTCGTGTGACGACCATATTACATGAGGGTACCGGCTGCAGCAAGTCCCAGAGCACTGGCAGATCATGACCCAAAACCACAGGACATTGTAGGTTGTCTGCTACGCCCACATCCAGAAGATACGTTTGTCCTTTCACCTTGATGTACACTTCTGCCGTAGGGAGCAGCTTTTCATCCCCGTGAACACAGCGAATGGATTTCTTGTCACAAGGATTAATCCAGGCAGGTGAAAATAACTGTCAATGCACCGAAGTCTGGTCGCTGCCAGTGCCAGTGTCAACTAGAGCATGGAGTTCTTTACCGTTTACTGCACCTACCTTGTTTAGTCCGGATTTTAGGACTTTTCAGTTTGATCCGAATCAAAATTACAGGTGTGAAACCTCCCCCGGACCATGGTCCGGACCAAACAGACGAAATTTGGTCCGATGAAAAGAGATAGTCTCGGTCAGGATACAACTGAACAAAGGTTTGGTTAGTTTCTAGTGTGAAAGCATCTTTCGGACTTTCAGACCATTTACAGGAAGTTCCGGTGGTTCCCGCGTAGCTGAAGAAGACAAAGATTACAGGAAAAATGTGCCGTGGAAGCACTTGGGGAGAGGAGGAGACAAGGTTTTTAATTGAAATATGGTCTGACGACATAAGTCGTCAATTGGAAAAAACGCTAGCAGTCTTCTCCTCCTTTCCCGCCGGCGACCATCAAATGGTCGCACAACGAGGACGTTCATTTGGCGAATTTGAACTAGCCTCGAGTATAGTCGGTGCTGCAGGTAGTAATGCCGCAATAATAACAGTATAGTGGCAACGATATGCATCTGTCCATTCATTCTTGTCAAAGTTACCCGCCGAATTGACAACACGCTGACGTCAGACGCACGTCCGTTTACAAACCAATCAATGTCAAGATGCAGCCCACATAGATGATGATGACAGGACGTGATTATGTCATTGTAACAAGGTATGTTGTTTTGGGAAGAAGGAGGCGGGAACCGGCGAACATTCAACACTTTAATAAATAAAATAAACAAATACAAAATGAAAGTATAAGCCAGCAGCCCCTAGCGGACGACTGCTGGCTACAGAAACAAAACACAACATAAACTCAGGCCTGTTCCTCTCTCGATCTCCACTGTCGTCGCTCCTCCTTTATGCTTCCGCTCCTCCGTGAGAGATACGAGACCGGTGCGTCGCGCAGGTGTCGCTCATTATTAATCACACCACCGGTCTCGCACCGCTCTCACGTCCCTCGACCTCGTCCTTGCTCGCCACAGTCATGTAAAGTTCTTTAGTGCGCTCGCATAATTGCAGTGTGAAACCAAACCAAAACTTACCGAATGTATAAAATGTATCAAAACATAAACTTTGGTTCGGACCTTGGTGCGGACTTTCAGGTGTGAAAACATTTACATATGCATTGTCCAAAAAGCTTTGTAAAGGTTTTGCAATCAGGCAGCCACCCGTCCTTTTGCCTGTCACTCAGATTTTGCAGATGATATGGTGATATGGCACAGCTGGACAGTGGCTGCATCTCCTCAACAATAAAAGCAGCAACCAATTTGTTGAGTTCAGTCAAACTAATTGTTGTACCTGGTTGTGGTGAACGTGAACTGAAATCAAGCCTTTGTTGTTTAGCTTGAGGCGGTGAGCAGGTATCATTCGGCTCTCTCTCTCCTCCAACTCTGTAGTGCTGTGCTTTGCGTGCATAAGTATTTTTACATTTAAAGTTGTGTTTTTTTGCAGTTTACAATTTTTTTTTTTACCTATACATAATCTACACTTAAAGACAATTCCCTTCTCCTTTTCTTCGACGATTTCAAAATAATAAGAATACTTCCATCTTGTCCCAGATGGCCGCCGCCGCACCTGAGCCCTCGTTCAAGATGGCCGCCGCCGCACCTGAGCCCTTGTTCAAGATGGCCGCCGCTGCACCATATGCCCGTACTGCTGGCTCCACCCTGGTCTCCCGAGCTGCCGGCTCCGTCCTGGGGGGCTTTCCACCTCCTCGTCAGCCTCCAGGGAGCCCACCCCCCACCCCTGGGATGTTACACGGAGTGAGGACCATACCTGTCAACTCTCCCGTTTTCCCCCGGGAGTCTCCCGTTGCTCAGTTGCCAGATCTTGTATGAAACCCACCCTACTCGCGCAATCAACACATCACATTTCAACTAATTTGTGAGCTCAACCTGGCAACCTTAGTAGCGCTGTTGACGTGCGCAGATCGACGCGGGAAGTTGAATAAAGCGTCACTGGTAGAAATGGGAAGAGAAGACTCCGTGGTAAATATTTCACGTAATTAACGCAGCATCCGTTTTTTCTGTCATCCTTTCGGCTGGCGTTACATTATATGATGCGCTTTTATTCTTGCAAATGCTTTTAAACCATTCAAGACAAATTGAGCGCCAGAATCGAGTTCTCTTTCGGCTTGAAGTTGACCGAACTAACACACGCAATTATGCCAACATGTCCGTTTTGTCGAGTATCATCATAAGAGCAGACTGAGCACTCTTAAATTAGTTAAATAAAGTCTTAAATGAACACTGAGAGTTGTGAGAGAATGAGGCGAGATCCGTGTCTCTGTCAGCAGCGGCTGCTCTTAAAGGGACCAATAAAGCTGTCTATCACAGAAGTTAATCACAGAACAAAGGGAACAAAGAAAAACACTCAATGCTCTTGACTAAAGAACTTTTGTAACTTTAATAAGGATTATTCTGTGTATAATTTAACATTTCACTTTATTAAATTTCTGTATATTTCCTACCTTTTAGACAAATATTGAAAATATTTTGTTGTTTCTACTCTACTTTCTACTCTTTGTTGTTTCTACATTAATTTGGAGATTAAATGTGAAATTATTACATTATAAAATATATAAAAAACAGTAGTTTTTTTTATTGGTGATTCATCGTGAGTAGGCTAATCAGAGCAAAAATGTGTTTAATCTAGTTAAAATGTTTTACAATCGATATAAATAAATAAATGAACATGAATAAGTCTTATTCATGTTCATTTTGATTCAATATTATGCATGTATTTATGTTAATATCTGCGCAATTAATGTGTATTTAGCATACCTCTGCCATCCAGCAACCTCCATACCCCCCCCCCCCCCCCCCCCCCCCCTTCAGATCTCCCGTATTTTGGTACCCAAATGTTGACAGGTATGGTGAGGACGCACCTTCCGGGAGAGGAGGCTACAGTCACACCTGCACCTCATCATCAGCCTCATCACTGCTTTGGACCAGTAGTGTAATTAAATGGCAAAATAATATAACACAAAGTACAGTGTTATAAATGTACATTATTAAAAATGAAAATACAAATGACTTTGGAAAACACTATTACAGTCTGTAAAAAGAGTCCATTGTGTTTGATCTCAAGTCAATAATGATTATATCTTAATATTAAAATGCATCCCTCTTTATTGTGAAGCGTCTCATCAGCAGAGCAAGGACTAATAATGACTTTACCTTGTCATTCTGTTAAAGTCTCTTGCCTCACAATCTCAGTATGAGGCTTAACAGGGAAGTTTGCCTGTTCTTCAGTGTGTTTTCTGAGGGAAAAGTAAGATTAAAATCATTCAGACGAAACACATCAGTTGTCACAAAAGTGTATTTGAGTTAAAGATCCACTAAATCAATGACACACAGAGTTTATTCACTGATATGATCAAAGCATCATCAATGAATTACATATCTCTGTAACATGTACAATGTTGCAGGCCCCGCCTCCGGAGACCCAGCAGACAAATTACTGAAAATACAGGAAAGGAAGAAGAGAGTCGGGAATCGCGCCTGTTCTCTGCCAGCTCCTCTGTATTGTATGTTTATTGACAACAAATCAATCTCCAACATTCATAAGTTTCTTAAACCACAAAAAATAAACTCTTATAATCTCTTTTCATTGTTTGTCTTGTTCTCATTTAACCTGTTTGAACATACAACATCCCTTTTTTCATACTTTCTCATGGGTAAACAGTCCAATCTAGCAAGTTATTACTTTGATTATTCACCTAAGTGCATATTTTAAGTCTGTTTCAACTCTTAAAGCATTTGTGACATTTGTTTCACCGTTAGTTTGTCAAAAATTAATATTTCAAAGCATGAACAGTTATTCAGGCCGCCATTACACACTTCTCTGCATGAGCTGATCACGTGACCATCAAGCGCGCCAAGCGCGAGTTCAGAGTGAGCTTTGCACACAACATATAACAAAACCAATTAACTTCTACACATAACCCAATGGAGCATTTTGATCTGAGACACTGAATAAACATGTCAGACTCAAATATTGCATTCACAGAAGTATTTACAGCAGTTTTACCACAGTATGACCCACACAACACTTTTAGAAATCACACATGTAAGTTACCAAATTCTCACAACCAGCCCTCACCGTACATTGCAATTAAACAGATGTTACCCTATTTTAGCAAGTTTTCCCCTGAACATTTGTACTATATACCTGAAAATACAGGAAAGGAAGAAGAGAGTCGGAAATCGCGTCTGTTCTCTGCCAGCTCCTCTGTATAGACCATTTACCGCAAAAACCGGAAATACGTCAAGGAAGCATAAACCCAGTTCCGGTGTAAGCTTTGTTGACGGAGAAATGGCAGCTAACAGTAGAGTGTTTTCAACTAGCCTGACTTGTCTTCCAAAGTTCACCAGCGCCGTGGTGAAGAGAGTGGAGATACATTCGTCCACTAAAGGGAACAAACTGGACAAGGGATATAAATTCTTCCACGAAGAGTTTATCCACAATTACCAAGGTAAGAAAACAAGAAATTGCTATAGTTAGCTTTAACCATATCACCGGTTATAACTCTGTTAACGTTACCCTGTAAAAAAAGTAATGGTAAATCTTAGGTGTTGTGAATTTGTAATATAACAAGGTATAACACATCGCAGTGAATATGTCGTGTGTATGTTTAAGTGAGAAGGTATGAGATAACATAACAACCAGTAATTTGGTGAAGCTGTAGCACTACTAGGTAAATGTTATTGACATTGTGTTGTGACTTAACGTTACAAAGTAAAGTTGTGTATTTCTATGTGAGATAACACATAATATTTTCTTGCATGCGGTTATAGTATCAAATATACTCCAGGGACAGGTTGTAGTGAGAGGTAGATGCTTCAGGTCAATGAGGAAGAGCGAGGAGCCTCACAAACTGGAGGTTTGACTATAGACAGAATGCTGGTTGGCAAAAGTTCAAAAAGTTGCCGGTTCTTGCGTGTTCTTGTTGCGTTTTATTTTTACATTTGATTATTCAGTTTCTTTTGTTAAATAAACCTAATGTAGGCCTTCATGAAACCCTAAACCCAGTTGTTTACACTGATGTTAAAATAACACTTACTTCTTATGCTACAGTAAAACACTGCTGTTAACTTGCAGAAGCTGTAGGGATGTTTTCTTGCCATAAAAAGAATGTGAAACACGTATTTAGGTTAATTTTAAAGATAATTTAAGTTTATTTGACACACTTTAAACATTATCGTATCACATATCGAATATTGCATTATTCAATGAGTTATCGCATATCACATTTTTCTTTAATATCGTGCAGCCCTACTACAGACTGTAACTGCTTTTTGTCTTTTACTTTTAAGGGAATCCATCCTGAACCTGTTAGTGAGCTGGTGGTGCAAAAGCCCAAAACAGTGGGTCAGAATGGTCTGAGGTCCACATTGTACAAGGCATACACAGGTGATTAATTTGTTAACTGTTTGATTGTTGCTTTGTGAGAGCAAGTTAAGTTTTTTTAAATGTTATGACTAACATCATTATGGTTACCACAGATACAATAAATAAAATCTAAATTTAAGCACTCATGTCTAACTTTTCTTTTGTGTGACCAATAATCTTGTGTATCTCTTTGCTCTTTTGTCTAGGACCACTGCCAGATCCATATATGATGGCATCTGGAAGCAAATTAAGCCAGGTGCAGCCCCAGCCTCTCATGGCTGTTGTATTGGATGGGGTTTCTGAGATGGAGCTGACGTCATCTAAATTTGGGCCTGTCCTTCGTGGATCCCCCCATGTCCTACCACTGTCCACCCAAGAAGTCCAGTGACCTCATCCTACACCACATGGCTCCAGAATTTCCGTCCCTTCCTCTGATGCAGCACACTTTTCCCAGGTTGCATTTCGTCCCGACCTTACATCAGTTAATGCATCTCCAGTCTCTTGGAGTGTCACCGCAGCTGTCCAGCGAGATAGCAAAAGAAACTCAGCAGCAGTCCAAATGTCCTGCGTGGACACAGCTACGGCGAACAAGGCTGACTGCCAGTCGTTTTTGGGATGCTTGTTGTAGTGAGGCGTGTCGTGAAGAGCAAGAGTCTGCAGCTATTCAGATGATCAGAGGCTCCACAAAGCAAACAGCTGCAATGAAGCGTGGTCTGCTGGTGGAGCCTGAAGTGCTGGCAAACTATGCTGAACTAATGCGAGTTAATGTGCTACACAGCAAAATCCCCAGAGTTAAATGAACTCTGCTCAGATAACATTTGGTCCCTCTCTACAGAGAGTTAAAATAACTCTGAATCAGAGTTAAAGTTAATGAGATACTTAAGTGATTAATTAAGTGATGATTTGGCATTAATGATGAACACCTGCTGTCAACAAGCAGAATCACTGAAGGAAAGAGAAACTCAAGAACTACAACTGACTTCCAGCCACAGCAAGATCTCAGCAGAGGAGGATTAAACAACTCCACAAACAGCATTACCAACCTCACTTATTACTAACCAGACTGACTTTATTTCTGTCAGACGTCTACAGAAGGTCTTAGTGAGAATTAACAGAGGTGTAGATGTTGAGGATTTATTGAATTTTTTTGGTTACCATTCTGGAGACCAGTGTTTCCTTTAGTTGGGCAGTTTTACTCTTTAGTTTTTGTTGTGTGAGTTTGTGGCTTTTGTAATAGTTTTTACCAAAACCTGTAAATTGTTACAAAGAGAGCCAGGAACAAAGATGATCAGGTGATATAGTTTTCAACAACAAAAAGTAGAGTAATGCATTTTTCTCATCACTGTCCAACAGTGGTTATTTGATGTTAATAGATTATATTCACTAACAATACTCCCTTGCCACAGAATGGACAATCTGAATTTAGATTTTTTAAATGCATTATAGGATTTTTTTTTTTTTTTGACACAGACATAGAGAATCAGCATATGAATCTCAACAATGGTTGCATGTTTCATGCCCGCAATGCATGCTGGGAGCCACAATACTATAAAACTCACGGCTCCCAGGATGCATTGCGGCATGAAACATGTCACCATTGTTGAGATTCATATGCAGATTCTTGACATCTGTGTCTTAAAAGAAAAAAATCCCTATAAAGTGTTTTAAAAAATTCTAAATTCAGATCGTCCAATCTGTAGCGAGTATCGTTCGTAAATATGATCTACTAATATCCAATAACCACTTTTGGACAGTGATGAGAGAAGTGCATTGCTTTACTTTTTGCAATTGAAAACTATATCACCTGATCATCTTTGTTTCTGGCTTTCTTTGTAACAATTTACAGGTTTTGGTAAAAACTGTACGAAAACCACAAACTCACACAAAAAAAAAATATAGAGTAAAACTGCCCAACTAAAGGAAACACTGGTCTCCAGAATGGTAACCAAAAAAATTCAATAAATCCTCAACATCTACACCTCTGTTAATTCTCACTAAGACCTTCTGTAGACGTCTGACAGAAATAAAGTCAGTCTGGTTAGTAATAAGTGAGGTTGGTAATGCTGTTTCTGGAGTTGTTTAATCCTCCTCTGCTGAGATCTGGCTGTGGCTGGAAGTCAGTTGTAGTTCTTGAGTTTCTCTTTCCTTCAGTGATTCTGCTTGTTGACAGCAGCTGTTCATCATTAATGCCCAATCATCACTTAATTAATCACTTAAGTATCTCATTAACTTTAACTCTGATTCAGAGTTATTTTAACTCTCTGTAGAGAGGGACCAAATGTTATCTGAGCAGAGTTAATTTAACTCTGGGGATTTTGCTGTGTACCAGCAGGATTCGTCATTCACCCTGATGCACCACATCTCGGGGCCAGTCCAGACGGTCAGGTGTATGACCCTTTAGAGTCGCCTCCTTTTGGCCTGGTTGAGGTGAAGAGCAGCACATAAAATGATCCATCTCAGGTTGCTCACCTCAAGGTGCAGGAAGGCCACGCCAGTCTGAGGCGTTCACATAAGTACTACTGGCAGGTTCAGGGCCAACTGGCAATCACAGGACTGACATGGTGTGACTTTGTTACCGATACTTTATCAAATTTAACTGTGGAAAGAATTTGGCATGATGACTCATTCATAGCGGATATGAAAGAGAAATTAGATGTATATTATTATGGCACATACATGAATGCATACCTTGAATTCCACTAATCTTGTCTTTACCAATCAGTTTTGCCTTCTGTCTTACTGTTGATAAACTGTAATGTTATTTTCAGTTGATGTTACACATACATACCAAAAAATTAAAGGATGCATCATTTTGACCAAAAGTGTTTTTAATTGTTTATTTAATGTTTTAGTGAAATCAGTCACATTTCAACAGACAAATATTAAGAATATAACAATTATATTTAATTTGATGTTTAAGAAAATTATTTACATACTATTTACATACAAATATGAATTCATTCACTCTTCAAAACAAAAAGGTCCTTGATAGTTTGCTAAAACACAGCAGTTAAGCCAGATCTGATTCACACTGCCAATCAGTGTGAGCGGCACAGGAGAGTCCCAGATGTGAAAGGACTTCACCCTACCGATCACTCTCTCCACTATAATTCTGAGGCGGGCAATGGCTTGGGTTTGTTCCGTTTCCTCTTTGCTGAATTGAGCTGAACGCTTAAAAGGTGGAATGATGAGCTTAGCTCCAACGTCAGCAAGGAGATCTTGAATGAGGAACCCTTTGTCCGCCATTATCTCGTCTCCTGGCTCCAGCAAGGGAAGGACTCCACTGATTCTGGTGATCTTCTTATCTGAGATGCACCCAGTGTACAGGGGTGAGACAAATGTCACCAAACCATAGGGAGCAACTCCAATCAGGCCTTTCAATGTCGTCCTGTTTTTGTAGCTTGAAAATGTTTCTGACTGTAAGGTCAGGGATGAGGCTGTCTCCAGGGCAATTTCTGTGCAGTCCAGTATCACTCTGACATTGGGACAGTGCTGCTGGAATTTCAGGGGCATAGTGGACTTAACCTGTTCCCTGCTTATCCAGATGGGAAGTGAGCTCAGCATCATAAAAAGATAATTGGCCCAGGTGATGGTAACCCTGCTGACCCTGGCAATGCTCACATTAAATATGTCAGCAATGAGCTGCTCCTTCATGCCAACAGCAACCCGCATGGAGTACATCAAGAACTCATCTATTAATGGCATGATGCGTGGTGGGCTGGGATCTTGGCAGCCTTCCTCACCTGCCCTCTTTGCTTTGGTCCAGTACACCAGTCTAAGGGCAGATGGTGCAATCGACTCCCAGAAAATAGTAAAAACCCTCTCGGATGGAAATTTGGTGTAGAAACGAATTTGGTCGTCTGATGAACAGTATCGGCTGAAGAGAGTAGGGGGTGTTCAAATGGTTTAGTAAATGTATAGCCTATAGACCTTACACAAATAACCTACAGGAATCCTGCAGGATTTTCTCCATTGCTAACACACACATTTCCCAAATCAGTTCTCAAAACAGACACATTTCTTAAAACGTTTAATTCATTCCACCTGTTTTCACATCACAATTTTCTTCATGATTTCTGCAAAACTCTTCACAAAAATGCCCTGATTTGACACAGGTTTAATCATGTTCTCATGATGATCAGACTCACACACACTCAGAGAAGCAAGAAGAAGACAGACAGAAAAGAAAAAAGCATTATATTTTCGTGAAGTAAATTTTTTCGTGAAGCAAGAACTTTTCCTTAATTTCATATTTTCAGCTTCAGAATCTTTTCTTTTTATCCAGATCTAGAGCTCACTGCTTCTTTTTTTTTTGCAACAACAACAACACTGATACTATACATTTCTCCATATCTGGAAATAACTATTTTACATAAAAACTTTACATAAACAAACAACAACTTTATCAAGAGTTGTGAAAGTCATTTATTTCTTCTAAAGAGTTCATGATTTCCATCCCTTGAGACCCAATATCTGAGATCTCAGCATCTTCAAGGGATAGTTCACCCAAAGATGAAATTAGACCATGATTTACTCCTCAAGTCATCAGGTGTGTGACTTTCTTCTTTCAGACGAACACAATCTGAGTTATATAAAAACATGTCCTGGCTCTTCTCAGCTTTATAATGTGAATGGCACTACACAGCAAAATCCCCAGTGTTAAATTAACACTGCTCAAGTGTTTATATGAGTCCACACTCAGAGAGTGTTAAATGAACACTGAAGCAGTGTTAAAGTTAATTAGATAATTAAGTCATTAATTGAGTTATGATTGAGGATTATTGAAGACACCTGATGATAACAAGCAGAATCACTGAAGGAGAAAATCCTAATTGGTATGTTACCATTATGGAGATCAGTGTTTGTTTTAGTTGGGCTCTTGACCCGTACTTTTTATACTTTAGAATTTGTTTGGCTGCTGTAATTCAGTTATAACAGCCAGATGAACAAAGAGAAAAGATGATCTGATGGTGTTGATTGTGTTATAACATAGTCAATAGTTGGCCTGAAGAACTGAATTCACGTAATTTCTGAGTTCATTCATTTTCCTCATGGATTATAGCAGCACTGTCCCTTGTAGAGTATGCCATTTTAACCTTTTCAATTAAATCCAAATGATCAAATCAATTACAAAAAAAACCTTCTTTTATTAATGGTATAGTGAAAAGTGTTGCAGGTAGGCACACTCAGATATCAACATTTAGAATATGACTCTCAACAATGGTGACAAAAGATCACCTCTGACCATAAGCTAATATTTGATTCATGCAGTAATGCATGATGGGAGCCATGAATGAGATTTGATTGGTGGCATCCAGAATGTTTTATAATTGTCACCATTGTTGAGATTCACAGGCAGATTCTTGATGTCTGTGTTTTAATAAAAACAAAACAGTTTTGTATGTGTTATTGTTATAAGAAATTATTTGGATTACACTGTGAAAGTTAAAAATATAACGCTTTTAAAGGACAGTGCTGCTATAACCAATAAAGTGAATGTAACTCTAAAATAGGCTCTATAACTTCAGTGATTTAGGTAAAATGGTTATGAATTTATGATAATGTCAAAACACAACCATCATCATATAACCTTTCCTCTTTGTTCATCTGGCTGTTACAACTGCTGTATATCAGCCAAACTAAATCTAAAGCTAAGATTTTATGGGTCAAGACCCCAACTAAAACAAACACTGATCTCCATAATGGTAACATACCAATTAGGATTTTCTCCTTCAGTGATTCTGCTTGTTATCATCAGGTGTCTTCAATAATGCTCAATCATAACTAAATTAATCACTTAATTATCTCATTAACTTTAACACTGCTTCAGTGTTCATTTAACACTCGATGAGTGTGGACTCATATAAACACTTGAGCAGTGTTAATTTAACACTGGGGATTTTACTGTGTAATGTCATTTCCACATCTTCACTCCTTACATTGTTCACAATCATTTCTGTTATTTCATTATTCAAAACCACACTATCCTCAATCTGTTCATTTAGTAATGATCCTGTGTTTGATCATTTCAACCGAAAGGTACTTTTGATAGTAATAATACAAATAATTTGTGTATTTATGCGTCACTACAATACAAACTAAATTAATGAGATTTTCATCACACATCATTTTTGCTTTGGGGTCAGTATGATCCCGATCGACTTTTCTTTAATTAAAAAAATGGTTCCCTTCATCTCAGTGGATTACAATTTTGTGACTTTTTCTAAATTATATCTATACTGGTGAGACCTGTACACACACACACACACACACACACACGCACAGACACACACACACACACACACAGACACACACACACACGCACAGACACACACACACACGCACAGACACACACACACGCATAGACACACACACACACGCACCTGCACAGACACACACACACACCTGCACAGACACACACACACACACACACACACACACACACACACACACACACACACACACACACACACACACACACTTATACACCCGCATAGACACACACACACACAGTTCTTACTGTCTCAATGAGGATTTGATACACACATTTATTCAGTTATTTATGTGGCATAAGTTAATCAGTATAAATGTAAAGAAAAATGAAATGAAATGAAGTGAAGAGGAAATAAGAGTCTCTATATCTCACTGTTACTGGTTTATCGAGCAGCTCAAAGTATTCTGGGTAAAATCTCTACAATCTGTTCATCAACACAGTTTCACTGATGATCCAGAATTAACCAGAAACATTTAAGGAATTAATTTGATTAATTTTTACTTAATTCTAATTTGTTAAATTTAATTAATAATATTGCTTGTAATCTGTTGCCTCATTTTTATTAAATATAAATAAAATCTATGTTTTATTTTTTACAGTGCACACACACACACACTTATACACAAACACAAAATTAGACACACACACACACTTATACACACAAACACAAAATTAGACACACACACACACACACACACAATTAGACACACACACACACACACGTACACACACATTAAAGAACATTTTAATAAGAGTCTCTGTAAAATATCACTGTTACTTATTTCAATATTCAAAACCACACTATCCTCAATCTGTTATTTTGTTTGTTTAATAATTTCAAATGAAAGGTACTTTTAATAGTAATATTACAATTATTATGTTATGTTACGCTATATTAAAGAAATTTAATAAGAGTCTCTGTAATATCTCACTGTTACTGGTTTATCGAGCAGCTCAAAGTATTCTGGGTAAAATCTCTACAATCTGTTCATCAACACAGTTTCACTGATGATCCAGAATCAACACTAAACCCAGGATAGAGCGGCTGAGTGAATGTGGTCTGGACTGTGTGGATGAGGATCATTGTGTCAGAGACGCTGTAGAAGGACAGAGTTCCTGCACTGTGATCCACACACACTCCTATTCTTCTGCTGGTGGGCTTTACAGGGAGAGAAGTGCGTGTGTTATTGTGCCAGAATGAGTAACTGGAGGAAGAGCAGAACAAACTCCAGGACTGATCATTACCTCCAAACCAACACTCATCACCCGATCCCTTCCTGCTGATGCTCTTATATGACACTGATATAAACACACGACTCCCAGTCCACTCAATCTCCCAGTAACAGCGTCCACACACACTCTCTCTACACAACACCTGAAGCCACTGACCAAATCTGTCTGGATGATCGGGATACGGCTGCTGTGTGTGAGTGTAAGTAATAACTCTGTTCCTCTCAGACAGACTGAGGTGTGTATTCACTGTGTTCAGATCCAGAGTGAGCGGATGGGAATCTGATGGAGAGAAAACACATCAGAAACAGGAATTATGAATCTGTCTGATCTTTTAATGTATCTGAACTCTTCATGAATCATGTTCAGTGTATCATCAGTGTCTCAGTGCAGCGGACCAAATATCCTGTGCAAATCATCATTTACATGATCAATTATAAACTCTTCTATCAGGATTTATTTCTCCTTCTACAGGAAGAACATGAACACATTCAGGAGTTTTTCTGCTGGTTTTCTAGAGACTCACATTGTAGGAAGTCGTTTCTGGTCTTGGGATTCATGTTGGGGAAAGTGACTGTGGAAATAAACATGAACATGTGAAGAGAAATGACAAGATACAATACATTGATTTCTGAGATATTTATAATATGATGGTAAATGGTAAATGGACTGCATTTATATAGCGCTTTCACAGACCCAATGGCCACCAAAGCGCTTTACAATATTGCCTCACATTCACCCATTCACTCACTCATTCATACACCGACGGCGGTGTCAGCCATGCAAGGCGATCCAGCTCGTCGGGACCTTCCGGTTTGTAGACAATCTACATGAACCACTGAGCCACTGTCGCCCCACTGATGCTCTACTGATGCTCTATGATATTAGATGATGGACTCATTTCTGAATAATCTCCTCCATCATGTTTATATAAAAGACGACCTGTTATTAATGAACTGAGACGCATTTAACCTTCATATGCTCTTAGTTTCCTGTTCACACTCAGTGTGACCCCAACATTTATAGAGTGATTGCAAATAAATAAAACATACATTTTTAATAATACACATAATATATAATTTTTTTTGTTTACTTCTCATCTATACAGTAATGCTGTGTTTTTGGAGATACAATTCCTCAACTATACCATTAGCTTGCATGTAAAATATTACATTTTTATGAAAAACAAATACTTAAATGATGATCTAAATGAAATATAAGTTGGGTGTATAATTCTGCCGTCTGTCGGTTAAAGAAAATCCTAAAGGAATTATAATTTAATAAAGAAATAGTTTTGTGCATAAACACTCAGCAGAGGGCGATAGAGATCCATTCATTTACTGGATGTGGCCGACCGCTCATATCATCATTTGTGTAATACATTTAGTGAATTTATATATGTATAAAAGTTAGACATTACAAATAAATATTCTTTCAAATAGTATAATTTTTAAAGTTTTCGATGCGTTTACATGTATAAAATGATAAAAAGACATTCAAAATATATATTCTTCAAAATATTAGAATTTGTTTGCGATGCCTTTTGCGTTTTGAAATATCTTCTTTTACAAAATACAATATTTACAAAATTGTACAGAACAATGCCACATAAGAAACACGTAAGGACAAGAATTAGAGTCAGATTGTAGTTGCATATTATTTATTTTAATGTATATTATTTGTTTATGAACCAAATGTGAAAGAAAAAAAATTAACTTTAGAATTTGGAAGAAATTATTTAAATAATATATAAATAAAACCAACAGCAATAAGCAGAAATGAACAGGAGAGTGTGTGTGTGTGTGTGTGTGTGTGTGTGTGTGTGTGTGTGTGTGTGTGTGTGTGCGTGCGTGCGTGCGAGCGTGCGTGCGAGCGTGCGTGTGTGTGTGCGTGCGAGCGTGTGTGTGTGTGTGTGTGCGTTTGTGTGTGTGTGTGTGTGTGTGTGTGTGTACAGGTCTCACCAGTATAGATAGATAATTTATAAAAAGTCACAAAATTTGAATCCGCTGAGATGAATGGAACCATTTTTTTATTAAAGAAAAGTCGATTGGGGTCATTTGTGTGAATTGTCGACGTGAATTTGTGTGTCAACCAGTGATGCGCGGGTTGAAAAGGGCCTGCGGTCACCCGCGGTTACGAGTCATCCAAAAATATTTTTAATGATATTCGGGTCGCTGTCGGTCGGGTCGTTTGAAATAAAGATGCCAATTAAACCTTTGTAATTTATATACACTGTTAGACCTTACCGGGGTTTTTTTACAGTAAAATACTGGCAACACTGTTGCCAGTAATTTACTGTTAATTGTACAGTTCTTTACTGTAATCTACAGTATTTTACTGTAATAAACAGTTTGTTACTGTAAAATGCACTAAATTAAAACTCGAGTTAAAACTAGTTTCACTTGCAGAAACCGACTGCCTTAAATTGACCAACTGTCATTTAAATGTATTAACTAAAATGTGTAATGCATTAATAATGTGAGAAAAGAGTTAAGAACTTCCATTACAAACCATTAAAAAACTTAAGTACATAAAAATATTTCCACTGAACCAGCAATTACATTCTGTTAAATAAAGCAACATGCAGCGTATCATCGATGTTTCTTGATCTTCTGCTGGACTGAAGCACAGGCTCTACTCTTCAGCACAACGGTGACCCAAAAAACTACATTTTACAGTAAACTACTGGCAACAGTGTTGCCAGTATCAACCTGTTTTATAACTTACAGTTTATTACTGTTAAAATACTTTTCGTGGGTGTGTCTTTTTATCTTCCACTGTTAACCCTTTCAACCCCACAGGAAAATCCACACTACAAAGAGTAAAAAAGAGTTGCAGTGAGATAATTAAGTGAATATGTAAGTCAGGGATGCTCAACTTCAGTCCTGGAGGGCCACTGTCCTGCAGAGTTTAGCTCCAACCCTAATTAAACACACCTGAACAAGCTAATCAATGGTTTCAGGATTACTAGAAAAGAGCTTTTGTCAGGGTTGAAGCTAAACTCTGTAGGACAGTGGCCCTCCAGGACCGAAGTTGAGCATCCCTGATGTAAGTGATTGTTGAGCATTCGTGATGAACACCTGCTGTTAACAAGCAGAATCACTGAAGGAAAGATGAACACAAGAACAGAAAATAGAGAAACACAAGAACTACAACTGACTTCCAGCCATATCACATTATTACACATATTATTAACCAGTATGACTTTATTTCTGTCATACATCTACAGAAGTAGTTATTGAGATGTTTAATTGAAAATGTTTGATTTGAAGTTACCATTATAGAGATCAGTGTCTACTTTAGTTGGGTTGCTGATGCTAAAACATTACCTTTTCTCTTTCTGCTTGAGCTGTGTTTTTGCAAGTCACACTTGTGCACACACACAGTTTGTGAATGACTGCGATTATATTCACTATCATGGCAAAATCATTGTATAGCCTTTCCATTCACTAAGAAGTTAATTCTCACTCATTCAGAGTTTAATTGTCAATCATAAGTGTTACCACCAATGTGAAACCACAACAACGACAAATTTATTTCCAACACATGCATAACCAAAAATAACAGAGTTACACTGCAATATAGAAACACAGAGATATCACAAATTATAACATGCATCTCAACAATGGTGGGAATATTTTTTTTTAAATTATTATTCATGCAGCAGAGCATGCTGGGAGTTTTATACTATCCTGGTACCCAGCATGCATTGCAACATGAAACTTTTGATCGTCACCATTGTTGAGATTCATATGATGATTTTAGATCTCTGTCTGTGCCTGAGTCAAGCGGGATTAAATAAAATTTGAATGCACTATTTGATAGCAATATTCTTCAGTTGACCTGATTACGGAAAGATTGCTTGATTTATCTCACATACAAAAAATAGCAAAAACTCACTCATGGATGATTATGACATCATCACAAAACCAAAAACACCTGACCAACTTCCTCTTGACTTTTTCTTGCTGTAACAAATGTGCTTTATAAACTCACTGTTACAACAGCCAGAGAGAGAAATAGAAGAATTATTTAAGTCAAGGTACAAGAGACCAACTAATGCAAATACTGATCTCCATCATGGTGACAAAAAACTTTATTATTAACTAAATCCCTGTTCATTCTCAACAATGACTTTTGTACATGTATGAAATAAATAATGGTAAACTGGTTTCACACTCAGTGTGGCTGGAAGACAGTTGTAGTTCTTGTGTTTCTCTTTTTTCTGTTCTTGTTTATCTGTCCTTCAGTTATTCTGCTTATCAGGTGTTCATCAGTGTCTCAATTCACTCACTTCTTTTAATTCAAGTGGACTATATTAGTGAACTAATGTAGGGAATAGTGAATGAGGGTATAGGGTGTGATTGGGAACACAGCCTCTGAGTGTCGACTTTGAGTGCTGTTAATTCACAGTATATTCCTGTAGGTATATTCCAGTATATTACTGTTTTAATGGAAAATGGTATGATATTGTAAGAATTTGGGCTTTTTCTACAGTAAGGGCTAACAGTGTATGATATTGTAAGAATTTGGGCTTTTTCTACAGTAAGGGCTAACAGTGTAGTACTAGACACAATTTTCTATGAAATGCATAGGCCTACGCTTTATTGGCTGAATAACTGACGCGAAGATGACGCACGAGCTCAGTCTGCAGGTAGAAATGGATGCGGCAAGAGAAAAGGTGAAGACTGGGGAGTGGAAGCTCCGCAAATACACAAATAGAAAGAGCAAAGTATGGGAGACATTTGCCAAAATAATGAAAGATGATGACCAGAATGCTGGCTTTGTCATGTGTACTTCTTGCGATGCTATTTACACATTTGATAGCCACAAAACTGGCACGACCAACATGGCGCGTCACAAGTGCGGCCCCGGGAAGCCATCACAGCCGAATAGAGCAGCGTCAGGCCAACCCAGGCCACAAACTATAGATGCCTTTATGCGCGCTGACCACGCGAAAATAAGCGAGTAAATTTGTGGATTATTGCGTGGACTTTTGTTGCACAGACCTGCGCCCCTTTGATATTGTTTCGGGGGAAGGTTTTACGAAAGTGGCCCAGGGTCTCATCAACATTGGAGCACGTTATGGCTCAGTCGACGCAAATGGAGTGCTTCCTCATAGGCAGACAGTCTGTGATCGAGCTAAAAAACAGGCCATGGTCGAGAAAGAAGCCTTATCCGAGGTTCTGAAGTCAGCGGTGCGTGACAATGGAGGCGTTGCAATAACCACTGATATGTGGACTGATGATTTTAACAGAAGGTCCTACACTGTCTTGACGTGCCATTATATCACAGAGGATTGGAAGCTGGCAAGCCGTGTTATGTGCACAGTGGAATTCGATTGCACATTGCCCAACACAGCAATCAACATCCACGAACAGATTAGTGAGCAGCTGTGTTCTTACGGGATCTCATTTGATCAAGTGGTGCTCGTGAGTGACCAGGGCTCTAACATTAAAGCTGCCCTAAAAAAATATCACTGGATACCATGTGCAGCCCATGTTCTGAACACAATTCTGAAACATACGTTCAGTGGATCTGACATTGAGGAGGTAACGGAGATGATTGACGCGAGCAAGGGCATCGTCAAATATCTTAAAAAATCCAGTGCAAGCACCGCTCTCCCACATGGCTTAGTCCAAGAGTGTGAGACTCGTTGGAATAGCAAAATTGACATGCTCAAATCTGTGAGCAAGCAATACAGGGAAATTAACGAGCTACTCGAAAGCAGGGGGCAGTCAGAGCGCATGGAAGGCATATATAAAAACACGCTCACAACCGTGATAGATTTCTTGGAGCCTTTCAAGAAAGCATCTGAGGAGTTGCAGGGAGAGGACTACCCGACACTGCATTTAGTGATGCTGTGGTTTTACAATCTGAGCGCACACTGCCAACCAGTCTTTGGAGACCCTGAGTACATGGCTTTGCTCTGTACGCGCGCACTTGCTCTACTCCATCAAAAGTTAATCCTCACAGACACGCACAAAATCGCCCTCTTCCTCTGCCCCCGCTACAAAAGTCTCAAAATGATGACCGAGACTGAAAGGAAAAATCTCCACAAAATCGTTGGCAACCTCATATAGCGTGTGTCTTTTGAAGCCGTGGACTTCAAGCACTACAGCACCACGGACATCTACAGGCGAGGGTAAGTGGTTGCGTTATTAATGATGAATGGGATATATTTCAATTTAATGCTGGTAAATGACATTATTCATTATGTTTTACCTTCTTTCTACCTTCCAAAGACGTCACTAACGAAAGTCAGAGAGAGAAAAGACCTAGAGTGGACTTCGCTGAATGGGCCGATGATGCCGCTGATGTGGGCCTAACGAACGAATTGGAGCGGTACTGTGCTGCACACTTTACGCTGGATGACTGTGACGAGGACCGGTTGCTTGAATTTTGGGAGAGACAGGCACCCACCTTCCCGAGGCTTCGTGCATTGGCAAGGAGGATCCTCTGCGTTCCAGCATCAAGTGCAGCCAGTGAGCGCACATTCAGCACCGCAGGTCGTGTCATAGAGGCGAGAAGAAACCGTCTCAACCCAGGGACGGTTGATTCAATATTATTTCTACACAGCGCGAGGGAAGCTAAAAATAAGTATAGGCTAATCTTCTGTTTTAGGCCACCAACGGCACCTTATAGCCCAAGTTAGGCTTACTGTATCTGATTTAGGTTCCTGTGTTCGTTTTATGGATATATTTGTGTAGGCTAAACAATGCAGCACATTTTATTTTCTTATACAAATGCATATTTTGCGTTTATCTTGTATTAGGCTACTTTTCTTTTTTTTTTTTTACCAAAAAATGGCACCCTTTAGCCTTCTTTTTAAGCCCAGCTTAAAGGATAATTCCGGTATTTAACACCTTGAGTCTATATTGTAGTTTGTTTTGGATGAACAAGAGTGGTGGACAACATTTTTTTGACAATGGTTCCTCTCTCGAGTTTTTGACTATAAAAGAATTGGCCATGGACCCATTTAACATTGGAGTCAATGGTCATGTCCGAAAATGTCATTAAAACAGCCTTTAACATTAGTTTTCAAAACTGTTAAACTCACCGAGTGGTTAGTGGTGTTCGTTGATGATTATAAACAATATATCGTCGCAATATATGATTCCAATCCATTTATTTTGCTATAGTGGAACTATTTTTTCAACAATGGGATTTTACAAAATGACGAATAAAACACGACAGAAACTGTATTTCGCAACACTTTTTGTTTCTGGAACATCAACTAACACCACTAATCACTCGGTGAGTTGCACAGTTTTGAAAACTAATGTCAAAGGTTGTTTTAATGACATTTTCGGACATGCCCATTGACTCCAATGTTAAATGGGTCCATGGCCAATTATTTTATAGTCAAAAACTCGAGAGAGGAACCATTGTCAAAAAAATGTTGTCCACCACTCTTGTTCATCCAAAACAAACTACAATATAGACTCAAGGTGTTAAATACCGGAATTATCCTTTAAGTTTAATGTGTGTTTCAGTTTTACTTTCATGGGTATTTGTGAACATTTATTTATGGATATATTCTAGCCTCAGTCTTTGGCTTAGCCTACCTGTTTTTGTTCGTTTAAAATGAGTTAATAAAGACTTTATTAACATATTCTATGACTGCATTTTCTGCTTCTTAGAGCTTCAATTGGGCATAGCCTGCATGTGGCAAAATAGCCTAAGCCTACTAATACTAGTGAGAAATCCTTATTTACCTTTTGAATGTTGAGCGCGTTATTAACTTTTTGAATGTTGAGCGCGTTATTAACTTTTTGAATGTTGAGCGCGTTATTAACTTTTTGAATGTTGAGCGCGTTATTAACTTTTTGAATGTTGAGCGCGTTATTAACTTTTTGAATGTTGAGCGCGTTATTAACTTTTTGAATGTTGAGCGCGTTATTAACTTTTTGAATGTTGAGCGCGTTATGAACTTTTTGAATGTTGAGCACGTTATTAACTTTTTGAATGTTGAGCGCGTTATTAACTTTTTGAATGTTGAGCGCGTTATGAACTTTTTGAATGTTGAGCGCGTTATTAACTTTTTGAATGTTGAGCGCGTTATTAACTTTTTGAATGTTGAGCGCGTTATTAACTTTTTGAATGTTGAGCCCGTTATCAACTTTTTGAATGTTGAGCGCTTTATTAACTTTTTGAATGTTGAGCGCTTTATTAACTTTTTGAATGTTGAGCCCGTTATCAACTTTTTGAATGTTGAGCGCGTTATTAACTTTTTGAATGTTGAGCCCGTTATCAACTTTTTGAATATTGAGCGCGTTATTAACTTTTTGAATGTTGAGCGCTTTATTAACTTTTTGAATGTTGAGCCCGTTATCAACTTTTTGAATGTTGAGCGCGTTATTAACTTTTTGAATGTTGAGCCCGTTATCAACTTTTTGAATATTGAGCGCGTTATTAACTTTTTGAATGTTGAGCGCTTTATTAACTTTTTGAATGTTGAGCCCGTTATCAACTTTTTGAATGTTGAGCGCGTTATTAACTTTTTGAATGTTGAGCCCGTTATCAACTTTTTGAATATTGAGCGCGTTATTAACTTTTTGAATGTTGAGCGCTTTATTAACTTTTTGAATGTTGAGGGCGTTATTAACTTTTTGAATGTTGAGCGCGTTATTAACTTTTTGAATGTTGAGCGCTTTATTAACTTTTTGAATGTTGAGCGCGTTATTAACTTTTTGAATGTTGAGCGCGTTATTAACTTTTTGAATGTTGAGCGCTTTATTAACTTTTTGAATGTTGAGCACGTTATTAACTTTTTGAATGTTGAGCGCGTTATTAACTTTTTGAATGTTGAGCGCGTTATTAACTTTTTGAATGTTGAGCCCGTTATCAACTTTTTGAATGTTGAGCGCGTTATTAACTTTTTGAATGTTGAGCCCGTTATCAACTTTTTGAATATTGAGCGCGTTATTAACTTTTTGAATGTTGAGCGCTTTATTAACTTTTTGAATGTTGAGCACGTTATTAACTTTTTGAATGTTGAGCACGTTATTAACTTTTTGAATGTTGAGCACGTTATTAACTTTTTGAATGTTGAGCGCTTTATTAACTTTTTGAATGTTGAGCGCGTTATTAACTTTTTGAATGTTGAGCGCGTTATTAACTTTTTGAATGTTGAGCACGTTATGAACTTTTTGAATGTTGAGCGCGTTATTAACTTTTTGAATGTTGAGCGCGTTATTAACTTTTTGAATGTTGAGCGCATTATTAACTTTTTGAATGTTGAGCGCTTTATTAACTTTTTGAATGTTGAGCGCATTATTAACTTTTTGAATGTTGAGCGCTTTATTAACTTTTTGAATGTTGAGCGCGTTATTAACTTTTTGAATGTTGAGCGCGTTATTAACTTTTTGAATGTTGAGCGCTTTATTAACTTTTTGAATGTTGAGCGCGTTATTAACTTTTTTAATGTTGAGCGCGTTATTAACTTTTTGAATGTTGAGCACGTTATGAACTTTTTGAATGTTGAGCGCGTTATTAACTTTTTGAATGTTGAGCGCGTTATTAACTTTTTGAATGTTGAGCGCGTTATGAACTTTTGAATAAATGGTGATGCGGGACAAAATTCCAGATTTCCCAACACGTTGAACTGAGCAATGCCATTGTACCGCTTTAATAAGGTACTTTTATACGCAATACGCATATTGCTCAGTAATGTCAGTTTTATGTATTTGATTAAATATTTTTTAATAATTAAGTATATAATTTTTTTTGTGGGTCCGAGTTGCGGGCGGGTTAGTTGAAAACGTCGGTCGGGTGCGGGTTGTTTATACATTGACCCGCGCATCACTCTGGTGTCAACGTGTGATTCTCCACATTTGAAGAGGCTGACAGGCTCTGTAAGAACACACCTCACAATGGGGTAAAAGTTGCACCCCCGGGGGGCAGGAGTGGCCCAAAGTTTCCCGTTGACTTACACCACACCATGAGTTTTTCCTACTATGGTAAATTGCGTAGGGATTTTGTATTGAACATAGCTCTGGATCACAGTGTCATAGAGACAAGGGGGCGGGCTCATTTTACTCAGACGACCAATCAGTCTCTCAGGGTCATTGTGAAGCTATCAAGCCACGCCCTAGCAACCATTTAGAGCACCTTAGCAACAAGTTCCATAGACTTCAATTGAAAGAGATCAAAGGGATATTTCTGGATAAAAGTGTCATAGAAATATGAGGGTCGGCTCGTTTGACTCGGGGCAGCAAACAGCCAATCCCGGATCACCTCAACACTTCCTAGCCACGCCCTAGCAACCAAAATCCATAGAGGGATATCTTCCATTCTGAATTTCACAGAGGCATGGGAGTCGGTTTGTATCATTCATACTTACAAGCAGCCTTTGGAGTTTCATGATTGGCAGCTGCCAAGCCACTCCCTAGCAACCAAACAGAGTACCCTAGCAACCATTTTGCAAGACCAATATCTCTGCATCAGAAAATGGTATAGAGATGGGGGTTGGCTCTTTTGACTCATGCTAGCAAAACAGGACTTCCTACATGCTACACATGCTAGCAGTGAATAGCTACATGCTAATAGCGATTAGATAAGTGTTAAATCATGCCAATAAAATGCTAAGAACTCCAATAGTAACCATCTGTGACAACTACCAACCACCTAGTAACACCATAGCAACCACCCAGAATACCTTAGCAACCACCCTGAACACCCTAACAACTGCCTAGAAACTCCATAGAAACCATAAAAAATACCCTAGCAACCGCCTAGCAAACATTCAGAACACCATAGCAACACCCTAGGAACCGCCCAGAATACCTTAACAACCGCCTAGCAACACAAAAAACATGCTAGCAAGATGCTAATCATGCTAGCATAATGCTAGCAAGATGCTAACCATGCTAGCAAGATGCTAACCATGCTAGCAAGATGCTAATCATGCTAGTATTATGCTAGCAACATGCTAATCATACTAGCATTATGATAGCAACATGCTAATCATGCTAACATCTTGTTAAAACATGCTAATCATTCTAGTATCTTGCTGAAAAAATGTTAATCATGGTAGCATTTAGTTAAAAACATGTTAGCCACATGCTAATTATGCTAGGGAAATGCTAATCATGCTAGCATCTTGATAAAAGCATCCTACCATCATGCTAGCAACATGCTAATCATGCTAGCATGATGTTAGCAAAATGCTAATCATGTTAGCATCTTGTTAAAAGCATGTTAACATCATGCTATTAACATGCTAATCATTCTAACAACATGTTAATTTTGTTATCAGCTTGCTAAAATCTAGCTAACCACACCCTAGTAATCGAGTGGCGAGTTTTGCCACTGCAAGCACCATTTACATTTTCTTCTGGAAAGACATTTTAGCATTTAGCATTTTAGCAATTGAAGAAACATTTCATAAACTGCTGTACGTTCAGATTTAGGATGTTTCTACACACGTCTGTATAAACGAGGCGCAGGACTTTACCTCCGTCTGAGATCTTCTTGATCTCCTCTTTGCAGAAATCCTCCAGTTTGTCTCTCAGCTGACGGACAGATTCTCTCACGCCATCAAAAGAGGAGAGAGAACTGAAGGAAACGTCGGGTTCGTCTGTAGATTCAGGAGGTGCTGAGAGAGACTGGAAACTCTACAGAAAACAGAAATCAAAACTCATCATCTCCACACTTCAGCCAATAACCTGCACTATATCAGATCTGAGCGGCTCTTGTGGACTCGACTTCTCTTCAGTGACTCGCTTCAGTCCAGCACTTTCACACAATGATGAGAGTCTGACTGATGATATATGATAACACAACACTCGACTGAATCTGACAACATCTCAGTCAACGGCTCATTCTGCTCTCATGAAATGTTTCTCTGTCATAACTGGATCTTGCTCAAGTCCACTATGATCCAGTTCTTCTAGATCTCTGTTACCTGCAGGAACTGGATGTGATCTTGTGTGTGTGAAAGCTGCTCCAGCTCAGCGTCTCTCCTCCTCAGATCATTGATCTCCTGCTCCAGTCGCTCCAGTCGTCCTTCAGCTCGACTCACTGCAGTCTTTTCCTGATCTCTGATCCGCTGTGTGACCTCAGAGCGGCTTCTCTCAATGGAGCGGATGATCTCAGTGAAGATCCTCTCACTGTCCTCCAGTGCTGTCTGTGCAGAGCGCTGTTACACACACATCACAATCACACAGTGGCTTCAGCAGGACTGACAGAGTCCAAACTGAGACGTCTCACACTTCTCTTCTTCTCCAGACTCACCTTATGAGACTTCACAGCCTCTCTCAGATGCTGAAGATCTTTCTGTCTCTGCTGGATCCTCTGCCGGATCTTCATCTGCGTCTCCTTCAGCTGTTTCTGGAGGACAAACCAGTGACAGGGAATCACATATAAAAATACTGTCACACACACATTAAAGTTACATGAATCCAGAGTTGGTGAAGTGGTTAAAGATCTTGCATGGTAAGTTTTTACTGTCTGGTTCAAACCACAGATTCATGGTTTCCTGAAATGTCAGCATTATTTCATCAGTAGTTTTATATCATTAGTATCATCATTTACTCTTCCTCAAGTCTCTCCAAACCTGTATGACTTTCTGTCTATTGTGAGACACAACAGAAGATATTTTGAAGAATGTCTCGCTGTTTACAGAGACAAATACAATATGGTGACGTGTCAATAACATCAAAGCTCATTGGTTCTTGCACGTCACATGACTAAACACCAGTGAAGTTTGATGTTTTTGATGTCATCATATTTGATTTGGGCTCCACATACATGAGTTTATCAATGATTTGATTTGATTGAGGAATCACAATTTGGCTCTTTCAAAAGTAGAAAACTTTTAAAAAGTGTACTTATTTTAGAAGAATAGAAGAATATTGTGAAATAAGTGTGAACTGAACATTATGTTTTCAGACACGTAATTGCTAATAAATACAAATGTTTTATAGTTTAAATGTAAATATAAAGCAATTAGCTGAACTTAAGAGTGACTTTTCATTTTACATTATTACAAAGTGTACTTTATAAAGTGTACTTATGAAACAGTCATGAAAGTTGACTCTCTTTAAATGCACTTAAGTGGCTTTTCATTTCATTTATATTATATTATCTGCAAGTACACTTTTTAAAAATATACTTTTAATTTGAAGTACTCTACAAGTGCACATCAATACACTTAAGCGTACTTCCCTTTTTAACCACTAGTTGTTTAGATTACTTTTATGCTTTTTCTCCTTTTTGGAGCTTGAAACTTTTTTATTCCATTGACTTTCAATGTATAAACTATAAAATATATGAGACATTCTTCAAAATATCATCTTTTGTATTCCACAGAAGAAACTCAGTCAAACCGGTTTGGACCAGCATGAGTAAATGAGGAAGTAAATAAAGACACTTTCATTTCTGTGATCAATCGCTCTCAGTTCATACCTGTGTCTCTGTCCTCTGTGCTGCAGTTGATACAGTGTTGTGGTTTTTATGTTCACTCTCCTTACACCACACACAGATGCACTGTTGATCAGTAATACAGAACATTTCTAGCTCTTTATCATGTTTACGGCAGATCATGTCCTGCAGTCGTCCAGTGGCATCGATCACTTTGTGTGGTTTACGAGAGTGAAATTCCTCATGACGGTCAAAATGAGTTTGACAGTAAGATTCCTGACACACCAGACAGGACTTGACGGCTTTGTGTTTTCTTCCAGTACAGACGTCACACTCCACGTCTCCAGCTCCAGCGTAACAGTCAGCAGGAAGTTTAATCTTCTTCAGTTTCTCCACCAGTTCAGCCAGAATGGTGTTTTTAGCTAAAGCAGGTCTTGGACTGAAGGTCTGTCTGCACTGAGGGCAGCTGTAGACTCTCTTCTCATCCTCCTGATCCCAGCAGTCTGTAATGCAGATCTTACAGTAACTGTGTCCACAGTGGAGAGTCACTGGATCCTTCAGGAGATCCAAACACACTGGACACATGAACTCATCCTGAGAAATTCTGGCTTCTGCCATTTTACTGCATGAATACAGAGAGACACAAACACACAACAGCTCAACAATACTTCAGTTTCTATTTCTCTGAACTGAGAAGTTGAAATAGTTCCTGCTTCTGTGTTTGAGTGACGTGTGTAAAACAGGAGTGTCTATAAAGCAGCTTCCTCATTCCTGGTCAATGAGTCACTTTACTGCTGTGTTTATGTGCTCTAGTGGAGTCAAAAACATTGAATTACGAGTTCAAAGCACATGAATATGTAACGTCACGCCAGCAGAGGGAGCCCTCTCCCGAGTTCTGACTGTGTTCCACACCCTCTGCTTCACTGGTTGCTTCCTGTTTGTATGACATTTATGCATGGCCAGGCTAGTAGGTCATTGCGAAGTATTGCCAGTCTACCTGTGTTAGCGAGCGTTATCTAATCTTTGTCATGTTTATCTTGTGTACGACCCTTGCCAGCTTTATACTGTTTATGCCTCTTGGATTATCCCTTTGCTCTTTTGTTTGGATTGGACTGCCTCTTTGTGTGTTACCTCTGCCTGCTTTAAGTTTATGCGATCTGCCTATCGATTCTGATCTGTTCACTGTGGATTATAATAAACATCTGCATATGGAGTCTGCCTCAGCGTCCGCTTAGTCACAGAATAACAGAGATAAGTTGTATTTATGAATGACAAACTCAGAATTCTAAACTCTAGTTGATCTTCTCCAAACTGGAAATTGGGGCAAATATGTGGACAAAAGTAATGTAGTGTATTCGCCTTTAGACTACAGCATCTTTAAAAAATATATATATTTTTAAACATACATTTATTTGTATAGTGCTTTTCACAATGCATATCGTTTCAAAGCACCTTTTTAGATAATGAATTATTCTACTGTGCCAAAGTAATGTCCATATGTCAGAATGTACAGTTCTCAGATAATATAGATCATGCCGTTAGCTAACATCATGTATTAATTTAGGCAGAAACATAAATTCCAAATTTTATTCTAGCTTCATGCATTATTTCTTTATCAACACCTGAATGTCGGTTAGTTTCATAAAAAAAAGCAACATTCCCTTTGAAGGGAACAAGCTCTGCGTCGAGAATGATGTTGTGGGAACACTTCTGCTTGATTGCGTATTGAAGCACGTGTGAAATCACAATCCAATGACATGACAGAACATCATAGGCAGGTGACGTCAGGAAGCTATAAAGCGCACCCGGACCAAACAATGTCAGCTTCTGTGCCTTCAGCAAGAGCTCTGTCTGAAATTGTCTCCGTCTTTTTATTGTTTTTATTTTCTCAATCATATTATATAATATATATATCAAGAAAGGAGTATAATGGCGACCAAACAGCAATTTGAATTGCGTGTCCCTCCCTGCCCTCGCTACTTTATGAGTGGCGATTTATGTCTTGTTTATGTCTTGAAGTTTCTACTTCATTGTCAAAGAAAGGTGGGACTCTAAGCAGGGCCGGCGATTGCTATAGGCGAACTAGGCGGTTGCCTAGGGCGACAAATGTGTTGGGGGCGCGCCGATGCACGGTTGGCGGTTACAGCCGCGGACTCCGCGGATCGGGCGGATGACGGGACGAAAAATTATATTTTAATTAAATTCGGGCGGGTGGCGGGCGGTTGAACCAATCAAATGAAAAATATATGTATACATTGTTAAATATTGTTATCTGACTATACCTACATCCAAAAAAAGAAAATAGGGGAATGATATTACATGCGCTTCATGAGGCACACGCGCGCGGTCTCTTGCTCGCTCTCCCTGCCGTGCACGCGCTACGCGGTGTGGAACAAAGTCTCTGTCTCGCGGGCGCGCTCGCTCTAGATTCCGGGAGATTTTAACTAATTCGCGGGCATCAGTGAGCCGCTATCAATATGCGGGAGACTCCCGGAACTTGCGGGAGACTTGGGATGTCTGCATTTCTATACTGAAATAATATAGGCATTATAATTTTCATTATGCTATTTTTTTTGCTGCTCCCTCAGCTCTTGGTGCCCTACATACAGCGCGTGGTGCGTGTGGTGGGAGCGGTGGCGCTGTCTTATAGTCGTCACCCTAACATGACAGTGGGTAGAGTTTGCCTATAATGTAAATGACTTGTCATTTTATTCAAGCTTTCTATCTATTTGCTAAAAAAAAGAAGTGAAATAGGCATTCAGTAGTAGGCTAAATAGCAGCATGTTGAAATGATGTGCCAAAATGCGTTTTCTATTAGGCTACAATGAAAATATTGTACAGTAGCCTATCAGATAAGGTCAGGTTTGCCAAAGTGCGTTTAATTTAGGCTATTTCTTTATTTTTGTCCCTGTGTGCCGATCGGAGACGGAGTTCACTGCTGATATTCTGAGGTAAGAGCTTTCTAGTCTCGCGTCCATCGTCCAATCAGCGGATGGCGGGCGGGTGCGGTTTTGAAAATTGGTCAAAAACGTTGGTGCGGATGGATGGCGGACGGATGATGAGTTTTGTGATGCGGTTGCGGATAAAATAATTGCCCATCCGCGGATCTCTAGGGCGCGGGCTCCCTCTAGGGTAGCCGTTACTTTACGGGGGCGCAAAACTAAATCTCGCTTATGGCAACCAAAGGGCTGGAGCCGGCCCTGACTCTAAGCATCTGTTCTCCTTCTTCCCCTTTCCTTGTTTTAGCTCGTGTGACAACCATATTACATGAGGGTACCGGCTTCAGCAAGTCCCAGAGCACTGGCAGATCATGACCCAAAACCACAGGACATTGTAGGATGTCTGCTACGCCCACATCCAGAAGATAAGTTTGTCCTTTCACCTTGATGTACACTTCTGCCGTAGGTAGCAGCTTTTCATCCCCGTGAACACTAGGGCTGGGCGATATATCGCATGACATTGTTAGGCGCATCTAATCAGTAAAGCCGGTTCCTTGATTAGTAGTAAATCACCATCACCTGCTTTCAGATGTAGCGGCATTTACTTCACCAGGAGTCCTCAACTCTGGACCGAGAGATCCACTTTCCTGCAGAGTTTATCTCCAACCCTAATCAAACACACCTGAACAAGCTAATCAAGCTCTTGATTAATACAACTTAATGATTAATACTCTTAATGATTAATACAAGAACTACAACTGACTTCAACCACACCCTTAGTTGAAGTCAAATGAAGAAAACATTAAATCTGTGAAGATATCAGCAGAGGAGGAATAAACAACTCCACAAACAGCATTACCAGCTTCACTTATTACTAACCAGACTGACTTTATTTTTGTCACAAGTTGATTGTTGAGAGTTGATGATGTTTAAGTCATCAAAAAAGTATGCTACCATTATGGTGGTCAATGTTTGCTTTGGTTGGTCTCGTGACCCATTTGATTTCCAAAGCAAGCTTCTTTAAGCATTTGCCACAGTGTTTCACGATAAACACTTGAGCTTTGCTGAACAAAAAGTTAAAAATACAAATATGACTTTGTGCGTGCAAGACGCTTGAATGAAACTCATAATGAGATATTTGTTAATGGTAATTTGTTACAAAATTAATATTTTATTTTGGTTATTGAGAGAGATATACGTATACTAAATTTGTTAAAAAAAAAATAAAAAAAAAACTTAAACAACAATAGTCAGTGGTAAAAATGCAAATATATATCTTATGAAAGTATATACTTAGACATCAACACTTACCATACAATCCTCAACAGTGGTGACAATAATTATCCATACTGCAGTGCATGCTGGGATTTTTTTTTTTCAAATTATGATACCCAGCATGCATTGCAGCATGAAACTTTTTGATTATTGTCACCATTGTTGAGATTTGTATGCTGATTTTTGCTGTATATGAGTTCGGTAGAAACTGCAGAATAATATCTTGTATGCACTTAACAGTTTTAAAATTCCACACGATAAATAATGGATGTAGTTTCCCAGCGTAGACAAGGCAAAGCCCTCAAATGTATTAATGACAAAACACTGATTAGTGATTTTACATTCTATAATTTCAGGTTCCAATGATATGCTATCATATTCTGATTTTGCTGCTTTTCAAACATTAGATATGTTGTTGCAGAATAAAATCTATCATAGTGAGTGATGGGTCAACAGCCCAACTAAAGCAAACACTGATCTCTATAATGGTGGCATTATATTTTTATATAATTTTATATCATAAATATTTATTTATCAATAAAATATCAACATTTAAACCTCTGTTAGGCTAATTCTCAAAAATAACTTCTGTATACAAGCATGGCAGAAATCAAATCTTTACTGGTTCATCACTAATGCTCATTCATCTCTTAATTAATCACTTAATTATCTCATTAACTTTAACACTTTTAACACTCTGTAGAATGGGACAATATGTACTCTGAGCAATGTTGATTTAACATTGGGGATTTTATTGTGTACCTGTAATGTTGTATTAATCATGAAGAGCTTGATTAGCTTGTTCAGGTGTGTTTGATTAGGGTTGGAGCTAAACTCTACAGGAAAGTGGATCTCGCGGTCCAGAGTTGAGGACCCCTGTACTACACAGAGCCGTAGTTAACTGACAAGCTGAGCCATATCGCATTAATTATCGCAGGCGATACGTCCGCGATACTTATGCGATATTGCTCAGCTTGTCAGTTAACTACGGCTCTGTGTAGTAAATGCCGCTACATCTGAAAGCAGGTGATGGCGATTTACTACTAATCAAGGAACCGGCTTTACTGACGAGATGCGCTTTCACCTGCCTGGATTAATCCTTGTGACAAGAAATCCATTCGCTGTGTTCACTAGGGCTGGGCGATATATCGCATGACAGTGCACCAAAGGCTGGTCGCTGCCAGTGCCAGTGTCAACTAGAGCATGGAGTTCTCTTACGTAGAGTTCTCTCCTACTGCGTCGAATCGACGCTACGGGAAAGATATTTCTTTGTCGAGATTGAAGCCTAAAAATTAATCCTTAATTTTGTAATATGTAAAACGCTTTTCTGTAGCATACAACCCTAGGCGGAGCAATACCGCTCGCCCATTGGCTGCTCCGCCAGAAAAGCACAGCCTATGCGTGGCCAGTGACGCTGACCAATGAGGGCGCTTCGCGCCCTTCTGCGTCATCTCCCGCCGAAACAGGCGTGGCCTAGGTCTATAAATACCAAGCATAGCTGCTTCCACTCCGATTTTCTTTACTTCACGAAGCTACACGCATCGTTGGATCGGATTCGAGCCACCACAGCCGTCTGATACAGCACCTCAGCAGGACGAGCCCTTACCTGAAGCCGCTGGTCATCGCCGCCTTCAGCCGCCGTTCCCTGCTGCGCTTCTCCGGCGTGGATATATCCTTTATAACTTTGTGTGTGTTTTGTGTGTGTGTTCGCCTACTGCGTCACACACTTTTTCTCACAAAGAGCAGCGAGCGTCTTTTTAAAGATGTCTCGTGTTTCCTGCGGCTCCTGCGAGCTGCGCTCATCGACGGGGACCACCACGTGCTATGTGTTTCCTGCTTGGGCGAGGATCATGCAGCTATCGCTCTCGGTGATGGCGGCTGCCATCATTGTGAAATGATGCCTATCGCGACTCTGCGGACTCGCCTGGCATCTTTCACCGAAGCTGCTAACCCACCCCCTGTAGCGCCGCGCCGTAAAAAGCGCCGCGCTCAGCGGGTTCCGGAACCCCCCGCCACGAGGAGCTCGCCGCCGCCACTAGCTCCTCTCTCCGCTTCGCTGGAGTCGCTCTTCGACGAACAAAAGCCGCAGCCTGCCGCTTTGTCTGTCATGGACGACGACCAGCTAGCCGCATCTGAGGGGGATGATGACGACTGCTGTTCGCTTCTCGCTTCGGAGAGCGAGGGATGGGCGAGCTCCGAGGATCTCCCCTCCCCCGCCGCTCATGAGCGTCGACGGAGAAAGACCAGCATCGATGCGCTTACCGGCTGGATGGCTGTTTTTTCTGCAGAGGAACGTACGTTACCGTCCTCACGACCCGCGCCCTTTTCTTCCTGAATTCACGAAGAAATCGCGGAGTCCCGGAAAGCCCCGTCTTCAGCCAGGATGCGCACATCTGCTTCGAGGGAAGCTACAGTGTTAAAATCCCGCCGCGGCCGGATTTCACTAAAATGTCTCGCTCGCACAGTCCCAACATACGCGACCGTGCCAGTGTATTTTGCAGTCACCAAATCGGCATCAATGCTCGTTTGCCTGCACACAAACGCCGTTTTCACGACGCCCCAGGTAAATCTGAAAATGTATTTTTCTGGTGTCCCGGCCACGGCCGATGGTGTAATGTGTGTATCCGTAATGCCCACGACCCAGTGCCCATTCGTACACACAAGCACAGCCCTACACAATACAGGGCTTGCACACATAAAATCGACTCGTGTCGATTGTGCAATACATGTAAGTTAGTGAACGTGCTCGCTTTTCAGTGCCCACAATCACTACACACTGCATGTCCCGTGGTTTCTGTAAAAACGAAACGAATGCACGGTCAGTCGGTTCTGATAGACAGTACTCTCTGTGCTACACGGTGTCCCGGCCACGGCCGATGATGTAATGTGTGTAACTGTATGCCCACGACCCAGTGCCCATTCATACACACAAGCACAGCCCCACACAATACAGGGCTTGCACACATAAAATCGACTCAATGTCGGTTGTGCATTATATGTAGTGAGCGTGCCCGCTTTCAAGTGCCCACAATCACTACAAGCTACATGTCACACGGTTTCTATGCGAAACCGATGCACGGTCAGTCAGTTCTAATAGACAGTACTCCCCAGTGCTATAAATGTACCTGCGTTCACGCACCCACATTTATTCTCAAACATGCCGAGCCGTACGGAGCTCGCACCGCGTGCTCTCTCTCTCAGCTGAGAGAGCTGAGCGCTGCGCTGCGGGCTGCCCGCTCGATTAAGCGCGCCCCCGCATCACGCTGCAATGGCGCCCATATTACAGCACACGACTGCTCTCGTGTCGCCGCCATTTTCGCGACCAGAGCCCGGTTTTTCAACCCGTGCAAGCAGCAGCCCCGTTCAACGCAGGGTTTGCACACATAAATCGACTCAGATCGATTGTGCTTTACATGTAGTAAGCGTGCCCACTACCAAGTGCCCACAACCACTACACACTGCACGTTCCGCGGTTTCTGTAAAAACGAAACTAACGAACGTCAGTACATGAACACAGTGTCCCCCGGTGTTATAAATGTGCCCGCCACCGAGCGCCCACGTTTATTCACAAACATTACGAGCCCTACGGGACTCGTCCCGCGCGCTCTCTCTCGACACAGAGGAGCCGAGCGCGCGCGGGATGCATACCTGTGTTAAACATACCCCCCGCCTCACACGCCACGGCGTCCATGTCACAGCACACGGTTGCTCTCGTGTCGCCGCCATTTCGCGACCAGGGCCCGGATTACATTCAACCCCTAGTCACACGTGCAGATGCATGGGAAAGACTTCCCGGGGTCTCAGAATGGGTGCTAGAGGACTATAAAAAGAGGCCTATTCGCTACAGTTTCATCGACGCCCTCCCCGTTTCACGGAGAAGGTCGAAACTACGGTAAAAACAGAAGTAGCACATCTACTTCGAGCCGAAATAGCGAAGCTATTGAGCAAAGGGGCCATAGAGCCTTTATCTCAAGCTCAGAGCGAAGGGGGTCTGTACAGCAGATATTTTCTGGTACCGAAAAAAGACGGGGTCTCAGACCCATTTTAGATCTCAGGCATCTGAACAGAGCGCTGACAAAGCGAAAGTTCAGAATGCTCACGACCAGAGCTATCCTCGCGCAGGTTCGCCGAGGAGACTGGTTTATGCAATAGATCTGAAAGACGCGTATTTTCACATACAAAATGCGTCACGTCACAGGCGATTTTTGAGATTCGCCTTCGAGGGCCAGGCATATCAGTACACAGTCCTGCCATTCGGCCTGTCTCTAGCACATTGTACATTTACAGTGTGCATGGACGCGGCGCTGGCACCCCTGAGACTCCGCCGGCATTCGAATTCTGAATTATTTGGACGATTGGCTGATTCTAGCTCAATCACCCTCAGAACTCAGCCGCCACAAGACCATAATTCTCGATCACCTCGAGTGCTTAGGTCTGAGAGTCAATTGGGAGAAAAGTTCACTGTTTCCCAGTCAAAGGATCTCCTTTTTAGGACTGGAGCTGAACTCGCTGTCTATGACGGCTCGACTGTCATCACAACGCAGGCGAAATTCCCTGCGGATGGCGAAATCCTTCCGCAGCGGCCATATAGTGCCGCTCAAGAGATTTCAGAAAATGCCTAGGCCATATGGCCGCAGCATCGACAGCTCTACAGTTGGGCCTGCTGCGCATGCGCCCACTGCAGTTCTGGCTAAAAGCGCGTGTACCGCGCCGAGCATGGGTTCACGGTCGTTATCGCCTCAAGGTCAATCAGGAATGCGTTTCAGCCCCTGACACCATGGAGAGCGTCAGACTGGTACCGGTCAGGTGTAAGCCTGGGGACTTCCTCGAGCCTGAAGGTGGTGTCCACGGACGCGTCCACCTCAGGCTGGGGAGCACTGCTCGAAGGCAGACCGTTCTTTGGCCAATGGGCAGAACGAGTCGAACTACCGCACATAAACTGCCTAGAAATGATGGCAGTGGACTTAGCGCTGAGGCGCTTCTGTCCTCGGATAAAGGGACACCACGTCCTAGTCCGTTCGGACAACACGTCGGTAGTAGCCTATATAAACCACCAGGGTGGCGTGAGATCCTGAAACCTTACAGGTTGACGGAACGCATACTGGTATGGGCCCAGCACAACCTGCGCTCGCTGAGAGCGATCCATGTGCCTGGTCGCCTGAATGTAGGACCAGACAGACTCTCACGGAACAATGTTCCGACAGGAGAATGGTCCCTACACACACAGACAGTGCGTCTGCTGTGGAAAAAGTTCGGCAGAGCGGAGATAGACCTGTTTGCAAACCAGGGAAAACGCTCACTGCCCAGAATTCTTTTCAAAGAGCAGGAACGCGCTGGCCAAAGTCTGGCCCCGCCGTCCGCTCTATGCTTTTCCCCCTGATCTCGCTCCTGCCCCAAGTGCTCGAGCGAATCAGGAAAAGCCGATGCTCAGTGCTTCTTGTCGCACCATACTGGACGAATCAACCCTGGTTCCCAGTCTTGATGCAGCTCAAGAGTACTGCTCCGTGGCCGATCCCAGTGAGGAGGGACCTTCTCTCGCAGGCCAGGGGCTCGATTTTGCATCCTCGCCCAGGAGCTATGGTCCCTTCATGTGTGGGCCATAAACGGGTACCCGCTAAACTCCCAGAAGAGGAGTGTTAGACACGATCGAGCAGGCTAGGGCCCCGTCTACTAGACGGCTCTACGCTTCCAAATGGTCGGTGTTCTCTGACTGGTGCTCAGACCAAGGTCTATCACCTCTTCAGTGCGGGGAAACGGAGGTTCTCTCCTTCCTACAGGAGCTGTTGGATAAGGTGAGGACCCCATCCACGCTCAAAGTGTATGTGGCAGCCATATCAGCGTTCGTCTATCCGACGCTTGGCCATGCACTGGGCAGAAACGACCTGGTGGTACGTTTCCTTAGAGGAGCCAAGAAGGTTTAAATT